>BLKR01001753.1:0-252799 GCA_011170035.1 Teleogryllus occipitalis
TTGTTTTTCATTTGATCATTCAACTTCATCAATCACTCACAAGTACTTTAATTTTCTCTGCTTATCAGTATTTTAATCTCAGATCTTCGATGAAGACATGAATCAAATAACATCGTAGATATTTGAGTGTTTTATAAATAATAACGTGAATAAATGCTTATATTTATTGAATTGGTTTTATAATAACCTGTAAAAACATGGGTTTTCTGTTGGTTTTAGGGATGTTGAAAACATTCAAATAGTAAAGGCAATGTTAAGCTGGTGACCTTTAACATTGTTTATTTGATATTTTTCTTAGGGATAGTTTATAATGGTTAAACGTTTTAAAAGAGTGCACATTAGATACCTCGAATGGCCCGTTTCCGTTTAATAAACCGCTACGTTCTCCCTGTACAGACGGTCGTGCAAAATTCAAGGTTTTGATAGATTCGTAGAATGGCGGCCAACAAACCACCTTCGAACTCTGACGATACTGAAATGTAGTCTGTGTTGGGAAGGTCATATCCCTTGACCACCAAGTTCGTTCTATGTATTTTCACTGGGAAATGCTAGAGCATTGATATTTACTAAACTGTAAACAAAAGCTAAATCTCCTTGAATTGTTATAACATCTGTTTTGCTTTCTTTTAGTAATATCAACTCGTTTTACCAAATACGTAAGTTTGTTATATTTTTACACGCTACAATAATTTAATTTTACAAGTATTTATTTTCAAGCATTTAGGAATTCATGAAATTTCATTGAAACGTTCGCCAATCTAAAAACCTTTCAAATGTATATTAAATATATTAATGTTGTTTAAAAATATGTATTAACAATGCGTAAATTTAGCACATAAAGCTCTGATTTGAATATTATACAATGAAATCATCAAATTAACAGTTTTAGAAAGGAATGATAAATTGAATTGAAAATGTTAACTTAAAGTTTATATACGTTTATTTAGAAATTTCTATACTTGTGTAAATATTGTGATGTGTGATTCTACTCATGTGATCTTTCAAAACACAAAATTGAATATTTCTGTATTTGAAAACCTGAACACTACATTCATCCAATCCAGTGCAGTTTATAGCAAACAGCTAAGCAATATGTTTCCCTATTTTTTAATGGTAATGGTTGAACAAGAGGAACAAATAGTTTCTGACTCTCGGTGTTAACAGGGGACTTAAAAAAATTAATAATACAGTTATTCGGTTGCTCAACATCCCTTTGATAGAAAAACAGAAACAATTGTTTGGGCGTAATGCACCTTGAAATTTTTTTTTTCTAATCAATTTCTTTCATATTTGATAAATATATCGACTTGCAAATTGTAGAACTTAAAAGAGAATATAAAAACCAAATAAAAGTTATGCTCATACTCACCGTAAAAATACAAATTTAGCATAATTAAATTGGCCACAGAATTTGTTTACAAGCAAGTGTATTTTAAGCGTATTAGGTATGCAAAAGCGCGGCATTGGAGAACTGTTTTTTCAGTATGCCCATCCCACGCTATTCTGCTAGCGCGAATGAATTAAGCGCAATCAAATGGGGTCTACTAAGATGTTAATTTCTTATAAACAATTACATATATCTCGAGAACGAGATATAATAGCACCAAACGGATTCCGGAATTTTGCATCACATTTAAACGCCATTCAGATTAGACAATAAAAAAATTGCAACAATTGCAAATTTATAAACAATTTCCAAATTTTGCAAATCTAAAGGGGGGAGAGTCTCCCGATGTCCCAGAACCAAAAACAGCGATTTAACAATTTTGCAACAATTTATAATTTTATAAACAAATTCGAAATATGCGTTAGAACGGCCGGGAAGGCTCCGCAAATTGTGCCTGAAATGAATATCTCAAAATCGCAGTTTGTCAGGAGTTACAAATCGATTACTAAAAGTTAGCATAATTGTTGCTAAAATGATAAATATTTACTGGTCTATAGAAAATCATTCTGGACGGAAAACCCCGCTTAGAAATATTTTCTTCGTCGTGGCGTACGCGCAGGCAAACTATCTCATTCGGCAGGGAAATATGACGATATTTCCGTCTCGTACGTAAACGAACTAGCCCCCTTCCCCTGAGACAGTGTTCTTTCTGCCCCTTGGGATGTTGCACCAATCACAGACAACTGTGGTTCTACCTGCTAGCGATTGGTCAACGCGTCCCTCCCCCTGCCCTCCCCCAGGCCGAGGGCTGTCCAAGTTTGTCGGCGCGGTGTGGAAGATAGAATTTTGAACGACATTTTTTCTGAGGGAGAGGGTACAAGAAATCTAGTTCAATGCATGAAATAATAAAATTTGTTAATTTCTGTTCGAATTTGGTCTCATAGACGCTAAATCAGGGAAGGACGAAAAAATTTGGTTGAGACCGTTGTTGTTTGGGTTCTTGAATAAATTTGGGGAAAACTGTGTGTATTGAGTACCTATGTACTACTGCCAACTTAGAAATGATGCACAAAATGTATTCCACAGCAGTGGTGGACCAATAAACAAATTTTTAGATTAGGGCATTAAACAACAATAAATCGTTACCAGTGATTGTGTCATAAAAAATTCATCTCCACTTTCAAAATCGGTTAGGGTAGTATAGTAGTATATAGTACATGCATATCATAAATCATTTTGCTCTTATTGCTCATAAAAGTAGTTCTCTCGTCTTTTCGTGAAACCGTAACAAATTTACAATAATGAAACATTTTTACACCAAAGTAAATTAAGGTAAAATTATGTTTTTCTGTGAAAAATTGCAATTTTTGTTTTTCATTGTTTCTTATGCATTGCGATATGTACTTTTCAATGCCGAAACCGTTTGTTTCTCAGTTTGTTAGTTTTTTTATATATTTATTTGTACTTCTCCAAATGTGCACACATATGCTACGTCAAAAAATGACAGGATGTCTATCAAACTTGGTACCTATGGTGCGAGAAGTGAATTTGTGACACAAGGAAACATCAAATAGCTAAAAAAAACAAAAACACAGACAGCATTTGAAATTAAAAGCGGAACACGTTTTCGACCTGACTTGAAACACAATTCTTCTACTTTTGAAGATACCTTTAACATTCGTTTTTTATTAAATAGGCGAAAGTAAATTCGTAAGCTTAAACCCGAAATTGTTATAGAAAATGTATATTAACCATAATAAATTACTTTGTTAATCGACGTTTTTATCAGAGATTTTGAAATGTTCCAATTGAAATTCCTGTAAAGTACGTACAAGTACCCTATCAATCTTCAAATTTAGGTTCAGGGACTAAAATATAATCCAAAAAACAATCTTAATAAGAAATCATAAAAAAATGTTAAAGTTCTATGAATTATGTTACAGATCATGTCCCGTTTTTCGAAGAAAAGAAGGGCATACTAGATGAAATAATTACTTTAAAAAATATTTTTGACTTCGTTACTATCTAATCTTCGTTACTACTTAATCTAAGTAAGCGTGCTTAAATTAATATATGCCACAAACATATTTTAAAACTGAGGTAGACCAGTACCTAAACTTCTTGGCTTTAGCTGAAAAGTCAGAATGATGACACTACGATAATGAGAACTACTAATCCCTATTTCTGAATCAAGACGGAACATATTTCTTTTACGTCTTGTTTCAATTAAGTTCAGTATTTGGCTCATAACCTCATTTCCTGACTCTGAATCTAGGTTCTGCAACGCCCGACATGAATGTTCCTACCCGATGCATGACTCGGAAATTAAATAGGAGAATACAAGGAGATGTGAGAAGGAAGTATAGGAAGTTCCTGACGGATATTAACTGGAGAGTTTCAGTCTTCTGTTGTGAGAGCTTATTCAATCCAAGTGCACCATCTATTTTAGAACCGCTGGTGCTCTGCATAACTCCTAAAAAATGTGAAGGAGCAATCATTTATGTTGAAGCACGGCAAATATCTCCGAGAAATCTCATTGAACTTCTTGTAAAATGCGGTGAATATTATTGAGTTGTACACAGAGAAATAAGTAAGTAGGTTAAAATTAGAAACGAAATTTTTAGCGTTATAATTTACAACCTGATTTTTAATGAAGATATCTTAAGTATTTATTTTATGCTAAGAATTATAAATATTTAATTGAAGAAATCCCAATGCTTCATAATTCTTCGAAATGTATATCCATTTGTTATATATATATTGGCATCCAAAACGTAAAACACGTTTCCTTTGTTTTATTATTAAAGCAGATTTCCTATTTACTTAGCGCATTTAATGCCTGAAGTTGTGAGAAAAACGTCGGAGAAGCAAGATCTGCGCCCAAAGTATGTAACATCCAATATAAATACAATTATGAATATAAACCTTCATGTAAATGAAAAACACATGTTCTATCTGATGTTCTGGGAGATACGTAGACAAATCGAGAAAAGTGGTACAAAATCACCACACTATAACCTAAGAAATGAACTTCTTGATCTGAACTTCTTGAATGAAAATTTGACAGTAACTGAAAATCTAACCTAGGGAACGAATGTAATCACCAGGGTTAAGGGGCCATTCCGTATCATTTCGCTAGCTTCCAGCAGTGTAAAAAATGTTATAAATGACGCAAATGTCACACGACTGAATTTGGCACATTTATTTTAACATTGGTAGAAGTCATAACGGCAAACGTATAAGCAAAATGTGAAAAGTAAAAATAATCTTCCCTCCTCTCACCTATCAAAAAATTATTTCACATAAATATTGAAATAAAATTTTCATTTTCATATGAAATTGTACAATTATTAATTTCAAGAGAATTAAAACCGGGAGCGGTGGCTCACAGCATCAACTGATGTCACTGCAGTTCCTCTGACCGGGAGATCCTAGGTTCAAGACCAGACGACGGCAGAATTTTCTTAACTAGCTTTTCAGCCAGGTCGGATTCAGTCGCTGTCTGGAGAAGAATTTTAGTGACCGGCTGCTCTGATCGGTAGTTTTCCGTGGTTTCTCCGATCAACACCAGGCGAATGCCGGAATTGCCCACCCTAATATATAATAATCTGTATAAATAGTGTTTATAAGAATTCTGTGAATTTATAAAGTCCATTTTATTAGTTTCTGAAAATATTATCAAATATTCAGAATTCAAGACCTGACCTTTTTCCCTCCTAAAGAATTAGAAGTCAAATTTTGCAACTCGGTGATTTATTCCGAATTACATTTAGATAAGAGTGTTAATACGATTAATAATACGATAAATAATGTAGAGAAATAAACATAATCTGTCAAAATACTGTCATAACTCACTTTATAGAAGTATCTCAATGTTTACAAAGATTACAATTTTATCTTTTTAAACATTGAGATTCAATAGAGATTACGAAATAGTACCAGCATCCCCTGCCTACTTCATATACGTCATATTCTGGTTGTCAATTGATACACGGAAACGCCACGGATTATCAGTCTTTTATCTGTGAAAATTAGGGTACGCCCAGAAACTTTCAGTTCAAGTACACAAAAAGATCGCGAGAGAATGTGTCCCGTGACCGGGACCAAGTCATTTAGTTGTACAATGAAACAATTACATAAATGTATCTTTAATTTGTTTCGCTGACACATTTTCTGAGAACTTGCCAAATACCAGTGAAATGTGATTTGTCTACCAATCACTGGCAAATGTCACTTGTGTAACGTCGTTATTATGAGATTTCCCATGACATGTTTACTTACAAAAATTGACCATCTTCGATTTTCCTACATGTCCTAAAACTCTCTAACATTTTATTCTGAGACATTTGGTAGAAGGTACGTTGGACGCAACGAGAGAGAAGGGAGTTTCTTTTCTATGGCTTTTATCCAGCCAACAGCTGCTTACCCTTTGCATAATCGACCATACACCAGACACCAATAAACTTGCGGGCTCCTCTGATCTGGGATCAGCAGAACACGAGGGCCTCCACGACCGAAACATACATGAGAGAGAAAAGTACAACCACGCCCAAGGCGGGACTCGAACCCACGACCCTTCGGACCACAGCGCTGAGATGGTTTTAGCCACCAGGGCCATCCAGGAGGGCGAGGCGGAAGTTATTGCAATGACTTTCCTTGTGTCAATGATTGGCCTTCGAGCGACTTCAACGGCGTTCAGACTCTCAAATGTTGCCAGTGAAAAGTCAGTGATAGTCTAGAAACGGTAGTAAGGGGAACGTCTGTTTCGAGAGAAGTTCGCTGTATGTGGAACTCAATACCGCCTAAGCTTCGCGCCCGGACATAAGGTCAAATGTGACTCGCGCGATCAATCAGTTCTGCGAAGATCTTCAGTCTAACATACCGGTTGCTGGTGTCTAAGAAGACAGGCCCTGAACGATAGAGCACATAGGAAAATTTCTATTAGTATTATCTGCTTGCAGCCAGGGTGATCTTAAAAAAAAACATTATTTCTACTCGTTCGACCTAAGATCTTTCGAGGGATTTCAGTTTTACATGCTGAGTTTTTGGGATTTGGGCTTTCCTTCACAAATTGAGGTTAGAATTCTCTGACTTAATTATATAATTTGTTTTCTTTTAGATGCTATGGAGTTTTAATTTTGATTTGCGGGAATAAACAGGATTGCCTGTCGAAGAATTGGAAAGGAAAGGCAAAGATTCTACATATTATTAGTTTAGGGAGGTTAAAGCATATCTTAGGGAAATTTGGAACTGATTCAACTTGGGATGTTTACTGTTCGACCTAGATTGAATTGCAGAGCGGGAAGAGATGAGGGGAAGGAAGAATAAAAATTATTTGCTACATTTTTCTAGTACGATGTTCTAGTACGATATCAACTCGGAGTTCCCTGTTAATTTGATGGTTCGGTATCAACCATGGAGCTTTAATTGACTTCCTAAGGACTTTATTTTGGACTATTTGAATTTTTTGTATGGTGGTGGGAGCTGCATTTCCCCAAAACGAGCTACGTTTCCACGTTTGAAAATTTGGGTATATCACTCACGAAGATATAAAATAGATCAGAGAACAGAGCTCTGAGGAACTCCGGCTGTGATATCACGAGTAGAAAATGATTAATTTTGACCTTAAATTTTCTTTTGGTGATGAAGGCTTTAATAATATTCTGAATATACTCAGGGACTCCGACCAGGGTTTCCGACTTCGAGAATATGAGTCGCCTTTTTCTCGATCTAGTTTCCTAGGCAAGGGATTTTTGTGGACCACGATCTTATGTAGTCTTTCTCGCATAAGAGATCGAGAGAGAATATGCTGAACTTGGCCGTCTATTCTACAGCTGTACATTCCTTTCCTTCCAATTTTCCGCTTCGGTTCCTTTGTGGATTGTCTTTACATTTTTGAGCAATTTGCGCCGTCCCCTTAGTATGGGGGCCCCGGAGCGGCCGCTCCCTACGCTCCGTCCTAATTCGAGGCCTGAGAAGTGTGTCTCAGAGATGGGAATCTTGATGGCATAAAATGGAGAATTATTTCTTTGCTGCTTAAATTTATAATTTATAATATATTATTGATGAATACATTACTTTTACAATTTATAAAATATTGCGTGTCTACAGTGCATTAAATAGATTCTGCTTTGGGCCCCCCGAGAACCCTTTCTAAGTCGCAAAATAATTAAGTCCAGAAATGCTATTTGTCCAGTTCAGAAATGTTAATAGTATTATTTTTACTGCATTATTTGAATATTTTCTTACTGTATTTTTTCCCACATTTTTGTATTCTTAACTGTTATATAGTTTGTCTGGTATCGATATTTTGTCCTAGATATTTTAAAGATTTGATTGTAAGCATCCCTAAATTAGAATTATTGTTCATTGAAAATGGTGTCGGAGATTTGATTGTTCTCAGGAAGAAAAACTTAACTTTTGCTTCATGTTTTTAATTTAATTTTCCGCTGTTTGGGCAACTTTGTATTAAATTAAATAGTTTTCTTTAAAACGTTTCTGTAGAGAATGCAGATATTCAAAACATCGTTCTCCATTTTCTCGCTGCAGAAAGTCAATTCCTTAACATATAATAAAACGCATATATCTGTAGCTGATTTGTTTCGTAAATAGTTTTATTACACCGGAGATAACATTTTCATATCAATTCTGGTCAAAACGGCTTGAGATCGGATGGTAGCTCATTGACTATATTTATGGTCGCCTGGTGTCAAGACATTATTTTATTTGTGATAAAACTTCAAATAATTTTAGTGCATTGTTAAGGTACAATTAAAGGATATAGCCGAATAAGGTGGTGAAAAGTTCCCCCAAACAAATCGATAATCGCGATGCGCATATGAAAGAGAATAAAAATGTCGTAGATTCACAAAAAATCAGTCTCCTAAGGCAATTTGTTACAGAGATACGAGAAACCTGTTTTTAATGTTTTATTTTTTCTCAGCTTGTATTGCATGTATCATGCTGAAAAAATTGCAGACAAGGAAAACTAGATGAATTTGAAGGTATTTTTGTCATAGTAGGATATGGATCACGGGATCGGTCAATTAATGAAATACATTAGTTTCCCAACGTTTCGGAATATTTAATTCCTTCATCAGGGCTAAAAAAAACATAATCACAATAAATAAGGACAAACTTTTCTGAACAACAACATTAGAAATCACACAAAAAATGCCATGAATCAACATACATGAAGAAAAATAAATAAACAAATAAATAAATAAATTATATACTGTATATATAAGCCAAGGTAATATAAACGGTACACACCTTACTAATACATAAACTATAACTACTAATACATAACTAATAGGCCACCCATCTCTTTCCACCAAGGATATTCCGATTGAGCTTGATATATAATGAATGTAACACCTGTAAGATTTCGAATTCATATGTCGTGATTAAATCTATGTGTAGATATCGGTTAAAAGTGTTTCCAATCACACTTTGGCGCGAATTTCAATTTTTCAAACTGATAAAATTGGTTTTAATTTTCTTCACTATCGCCCATATTGTTTAAAAATATTAGAAATATGGTGTAGAATGTTACACTGAAAAAAAGAAAGATCCGATAAATCGCAACAAGGTTTCAATAGTTACGCAATACCTTCCTACGCGAAACGGAGACCTTCTTGCTCAAAACGGAAACGAAGTCTCAGACAAATTTTCATAATTATATTATTTTTCGTCTGCCTTGTTACACATGTTGTAAATAGAAATGTCGAAAGGCAGACTAATTGCGTTATATATTTACCAGCTACCAGTCCCAGGCCCCAGGCGGTCTCTGTGGAAGTAGAGGGGAGAGATGGACGGGAAGATGCGCGCGCCAAAGCCTGTTGCAGCCTGGCCACAACGGATTATTATCCGTTCATCCTAAGAAAAATCCTGATATAAAGAAACACAAGTGTTAGTTCTTTACATAAGCACTAATTTGAGCCATCGTTTGTTAAGTAAACCTTTATGTCAAAACTATTGCAACGAAGAAGGAGACAATTGTAAACTGCATGCGGCGTGCTGCTAAGCGATAAGGGCCTCTGATATTTCAGTCCAGGATGTGCTGATCGACATGGGTCTATACTGCGTTATTTATAAACCTACGTTTGAAGTAAATCAGCTGGTGTCATCCAATCGTAAAGCTGAACGCCACCATTATGACGTCACTGTAGTAACGTGTAAGGTCCTGATTGGACGGCACCGTAACAGCTGATCAAATGTCAAACGCAGCTCAGTGAAATCCGCAGTAGAGCTGCGTGGGACGCACTCCTCTTTGGATCGCGGTGCCGCGCCGCCGATCGGCCTGCGAGGGATTTGCTATTCAGTTCGTTTGGGCATATCTGAGAGTGACTGGCTCTTCAATAAACACAAGAGAGGAAAATTTCTTCGAAGTGGAGAAAAGCGCATCGTTCTAAAAATTTTCAATTTGTTGTTGCACAGGAATCCGTCGTTAGTGGTGAAGCAAATCGCTGAACTTACAAGAGCATTGAATTTCCGTATGTACCTTGTTGAAACTCATCGTGTTGCATTAGTGTTAATTGGACTCTAGTGGATATTGGTGGATATCTTTTAATAGGTGCCAGACTACGGAGTCCAAATTACATCTTTGAAGTAAAAGTCTTATTTTGTTGGGAGTGAATGTGAGATTCTAATGAAGTTCGAAAGAAGAATTAAGATACCTACATTTACACCGCCTATTTGGGATCAAGCAAGAATTGTCAATCAAGTTTCTCCGAGAATGGTGGAATGGAATTGTAACTTTAAGGTACGTATATATTTCTATCATGTGGTGTAATAATAGAAATGCATATATTAGTTTATGTGCATTTCTAGTGGACATCATGTACAATACTTGACCATTAATCCAGGTCAAAGTAATGTTAATGTAAATAAACTGTAAAGCTTATGTCCAACAAGATAAACAATGATTTCGTTTCATATCGGTTTAAATCCTTTCAATTCAAATTCTAATTTGGTTAAGTGGTTATAATAAATTCATTATTTTGAATTAATGTGTGCTTTTTTAATTGTCAAAAAAGTATTAAAAAGATAAAGTTATTTGATAAGCTTTTAATCCTCAATTAAGCATTACAAATTGGTATTAAAATGTAGAAAAAGAATATTTACTGTCTCCAATGCATTTAAATTATTTTCATATGGGCTTGAAGTGTCATTAATGGCAATTAGAAATCGTACAATTAATTGTTGTGCAGTATTCGCATATGCTACAATTGTTCAGAATTTTGATTATCATATTTAATTTGAGACTAAAGGCTATCACGTTCTGTAATTAATTGAACTAAACAATAATGCATTCCTCAAAAAGATGAACTGCTGTAAAACACTTTTTATTATTTATTTATTTTTCTACAATTATCACTTTAATTATATTGTCCATTAATATTGTACATATATTGTGTATTAATATGTGGCATATAGTATGGGTAAATTGCATTCTCAAATAGTACGCAATGATTTTGGCAATTTTTCATCTTCCAAATTACCCGAGAGAATATCTCAGATTGTGTTAATGATTGTTGGGCAAGGAAATGTCATTACTGTTGTAATTGTGTTTACTTTAATAATTTTCAGAACCATTTCCCTAGCCAAGTGAAAAAATACTTTCCTCTTGAAATAAAAAAATCAATATCTCTTAACATGATTCTGACATGTGACCTTAAAATGCTAAAACGTGCATACATATGCCAGATAACATTTGACAAAACATGCACAATAAAATGTTAACTCGGTATTTTTATTCATTACCTTTTGTGACAGGAACAATAAATAATGTTTCTAAATTTTACTCAGTCAAATTCATCCTTTTGTTAGAAATGATTCTTTTTGAACATTCTTCTACATCACCAAATGTATTTGGAGCATATTTATAAGATGAAATCTGAGCCAATGTGAGGTCAAATTCTGCATTTTCTGTTCTTCAAACACAAATTTATATTTTTTCATTTTCGAGAAGATTCAAACCAGAATTTGAATTTATTGCTTGACAGAATTTGAAGTTTTCCTTGGCAGTCACACTCATATGTTCAAACAGTCATTTCAAAGACATTGTAATGTCTTCAACAATATTTACTGACTTCACTAGATGTAATCTGGCTGTTTCCAATTTCTGAATTGCTATAGGCAATTTTACAAAATTTAGTCAAATAAACTTTTTTTTGCCGACCTGGATGGCCGAGGTGGCTAAGAGCGAGTACCAACTCAGCGCTTCGGTCCGAAGGGTCGCGGGTTCGAGTCCCGCCTTGGGCATGGCTGTTTATCCCTTGACTTTGTGTGTGTTGTCGGGGAGGGCCTCGCGTTCTGCTGACCCCAGATCAGAGGAGCCCGCAAGTGTTTGTCTAGTGTATGGTCGAATATGCGTCCCTTCGGGACGTAAAGGGCAACCGGCTGTCGGCTGGATAAAGCCCTAGGGAAAAAAAAACATTTTTACGTGCAAGTTTTTTAACATATTTTATTTTATTTTTTTGCATGCAAGCGGACTAAGAGTCTGCAATTAATTATTTTCCCTTCCCCTGTATCACTGGTATCACTGTCAATTGCCAGTGATACTGAGTAGTGATCTCTCTGTGTGAAATTAATCAATAGTATTCTAAGAGTATAATCCTAAATTTTGGAGTAATCAAGAATAGTCTGCATTTAATAAAATAACCTAACCAATTTAAAAGTCACTTGAGAACTGATTATTAATTTGCTAAGAAAACCTATTATTTCACTCATCCAATACAATGAAGACCAATCATTTTGTCCCACACTAAAGTGGTGCGTCTTCTCCCCCTTACACAATACTAAAACTATGATTTATCCCGATATCTCACTTCCTTTATTTGCTGTTGTTGAGTGCACATTCTTCCATACATTTTTTATTGTTGCATTCAGGTGATGATAACTAGTTTAGTTGTGACATTAACATGTTGGGAGTGTAGGAGTTGTAAATGCGGGCCAATAATGAACCATTGCCATTGTCAAATGCGCCAAGAGGTTTCTAAGCAATAAGATTGATTCAAATTGCAGACCCAGTAGGATTATTATTCCTTGTTCCAGTATCATGGATCAGGTATACTATAACAGTTTTTTTCTCCGTGTATAAGACACATTCCAGAGAAAAAACTGAGACAGTACTCCAACGTTATCACGTCGAAAATCAAATTTAAAAAATTATGTATTTTTTTCTTTATGAATTTGGAGTCAAAAGTAGTTGACAAAAATACTTTCAAATGCGACTATTTCGCTCCCCCGTTTCTTCAGTTTTTTTTAGCTTGATACATGCAATACAAGCCGAGAAAATAATAAAACATGAAAAACACGTTTCTCGTACCTCTGCAATAGATTAACCTAGGAGGCTGATTTTTTGTGAATCGACGTCATTTTTATGCTCTCTCATATGCGCAATGTGATTATCAATTTGGTTTGTGGGCACTATTCACCCTCTGAGTTAGTATAGCTCGGCGTGTTGCTAACGGTAGGAAGTTTCAAGTTGGAATCTTGGGTAATAATATCAAAAGAAAATACGGTCTCTTGTGTATTTAATTAAATAAAGATTACATGGCATCAAATGATTGATCATTTCGAATATGCAGTTAGCACTAGTAGTAGTAAATAGGTTCTCGGTAAGATGTTCGTGAATTGACTTCCAAAACTTAATAAGTTGGCACAAGCAAGTACTTCAACTAATTGTCTTCTGGGAGCTCAAACATTGGTTTTAAAAGCTTTGTACTACTTGTAGCGATTCGTTGAAAAATATATTATGTATTGTAAGAATATATTATTTGCAAAGTATATTGAATCAAGATTTAGTATCTCAATTTAGTGTTCGTTATCTATCTCAACAAATATAACAATGATAACACTCATTCAACTGTGGTGGTTTCCTTTGACCATCACACACATACACTAGATCAGAAAATCTTTTCTTTCCTGTAAGAATCGTTCGTATTGGCAATCTACTATCTTATCTATACACAGGAAGAGAAAGTAAGCAAATTACATAGGGATATTGCAATCACCAGTCTCCGTTGTTGATAATCAAATAAGAATTCTTTCTACAGGCATTCTAAATAACGTATTCCAATCGTGCCTCATTTTCATTATATGATAGTTATACTATCCTAATGTTAAAATTTAAAGCTTTATCGTGTGAGTTAAGTCCCTCTATCCCAGCCTCCCTATGCAGCTCTTCATTCGCACGCAATTAGCTAGAAAAATGAATAGTTTCTCGTAACTGTATCTTAGTTCAATTATTTATCTTATATGCTACTTTCTTTTCAGTGAAGCTCGCTTCAGTATTTTATCTTCAAATGCACACATTCACTTGATCAGTGGCGAATCTTGAACATTATTTTAAGTAAACCGCACTTTATGGAAGCTACCTCTGACGTTCTTTTTTTTCAGCTTTTCTGAAATTCGAATGCTATGAAATTCCGCCCTTAATAATAATTTTATAAGACAATTACACAAACTACTAACTCCTGGATCATTAACACACTTCATTTTCACAAAACCGTGAGAGAAGCTTAACTTACGAACGACCAGAGAAGGACTGTTCACCGCAATATTTTGCAGTGCCTACCGACCGTCAAGACACGCATCTTCCCCTCTCCCCGTCCTTGAAACATGATGACACCTAGGTTGTCGCGGCTGCCATGCGGTGCCTTCGCCTGTTCTAGCGAATTCTATGGACAGCATTAAGAACTGTTTGAGACTTCTCACTCTATCGCACTTTATAGCGCTTACGGATGCGGAAGACTGGCCCTCGGTAGCAAAACAGTTATTTTTTTGCATCTGTTTTAAAACTTGCAAAATCTCTAATTTTTAGAGGATTACCAAACTTATGAAATACTTATTACACACTTCGAACTACTAGGTATACCAGCGGTATACGCGGTGTATCGGAGAATTCGCCACTGCACTTGGAGTTGATTATACCTGGATAAACAGCAGGTCGTTTTAAGCAATCCTATATTAAAAGAAACAGGAACTGTAATTTTACGTACGATATGAGTTACAATTGTCGGATGCACAGGATGGCGGTTATACGAGTGTCTTTGTGATTAACGTGACGCGTCGCGGCAGTCACCGCACATGCCGCAGACGTGTGGCCATCGGCGTGAGACTAGCTGCGACGCAGACTACGCTAACGCAATTCCAGTCGACACAAATTAATTTAGCGCAAGCCGAAAATTGCTAGACGGCTACGATACCAGAAGGATTAATTAACGCCTGCTCGGAAAGGCATTACATTGCGGGCGATAATTAAATCGAGGGACCTGTAATTATGAAATCTTTAATTTTATCTAGAAATTATAGGGATAACAAGTTCTCTCCTCACTGCCATGGTTTCAGAGTAATAAAGAGTTCGTCTCTCTTAAATCACCGTTAAAAGTGCAACATCCGTTAAACCGAAGTAAATTCACGGCGCCTTTGGCGTGAAAGTGGTGTCACGACGTGTTGAGATACCCCCAGCATATGACGGCGACTTGTTTCGCACCAAGGGAACGAGTTGCCATTGACAGTAATTGTTGTTTGGAATATAGAAGTTTCACCATTTTTTATAGTTCAGCTCTACTCTTAATACAGTGGATATATACTTATAGTTATGGAAATATTTTTACTTTGCAGTAAATTTGCAGAATACGTGAAGTATATTAATCTAATTGTAATTATTAGTTTGCAGCTTAGATCTATTACGTTTTAAACATTGAACTCTTTCGCATTTAATCAATCACATTTAAATACTGATTAAAATCACATTACTATAATCTTTTTAATAAATAACTTAAATTACATAATTTAATACAATTAAGTTAGGAAGATAGTTTAGGATTTTTTACATTAGTCTGAATTCTCATTTACTTATTTATTTTCATGAACTGAAATTTGTTCTCAATTATTATTATTATTATTATTATTATTATTATTATTATTATTATTATTATTATTATTATTATTATTATTATTATTATTATTATTATTATTATGTTCATGGATCTGTTCTTATAATTTAGTTTGTCTTCAGTTTCATTTTATATTACAACTCAATAAACACTGTCACTGTAAAATTAAATTTTGTTGTCAAGGAATTTTATTTTAGAGGTAACTAAACCACTTTTAAAACATCGCATCGATGGTTCATGATCGATGCTCTATTAACACCGATGTTTTAATTTTTACTACTGATAATTGGTGACATCGATATCGCATCACGAACTGGCACCACCAATAAAATTCCATATCGGCCGCCACTGCTTGCCATTAAACCTTTTAAGAAAACGAGTTACGCACTGAAGGTATACAAAACACTGTATTTTCTGAAAATAGGAAGATGGATAATCCAAATGACGCTGAAGAGTAAATCGTAAAAAAATAGATACATAACTTATTTTTAAATGTGTATATGTACATTAAATTTATTGATTCATTAATTTTTCGTGTTTCCGGGCGCGTCAACTGCTCTGGTCATTAGTCCCGTTAGTGTAGTGCATGTTTTTCTCGGGAGATGGCTGTTATCTTCCTTCGCTGGATGGCGAGATCCGGCGCCGACCTACCGTCGGCTAGTGGGGTTTCCTTTTACCAGGACTCTCCCACCAGCGGAGCACTGCCCCAGCCGGGACAAGCTCTAAGCTCCCGACCGGTCTCCCGGAATATGTGGTAGTGTAATGCATGTTAGTGTAAGTGTGTGTGTGAGGGGAGAGGATAGGACAAGGAAGAGAAAGGACAGATTGCGCGCGGTCCGTGGCCCGTTCGGTAGGGTACTGCTCCGGCATTCGCCTGGTGTTGATCGGAGAAACCACGGAAAACTACCAATCGGAGCAGACGGCCGCTAGAAGTCTCCTCAAGACAGCGACTGAATTCGACCTAGCTGAAAAGCTAGTGTCGAAAATCCTACCGCCGTCAGGAATCGAACCTAGGACCTCCCGGTCAGTGGCGCTGCAGTGACATCAGTTGATGGACTGAGCTACCGCTCCTGGTGTGTGGACTTTAAAGAAAGTAAGTAAATAGATGAGGAAAATTGAAGATCAATTTCAGAGTTAATAACGAAAAACAAGTGAAAATATTAAACATAAAGAGAGTAAAAATCAAGCGGTTATTTGGTATATATTTACTTGAAAAGTTTATGACACCAACTCACAAGATATAGGTATTTTAAATATACACTAATCAACTTCATATCTATTTATTTATTTAACGTCATATACGTTTAAAAAACTACATAACGCATGGGTTGGAGAAGACGTGTCTTTCTCGTACGGGAGTGTAGCAGTACGCTGTGATGGTTACCGTGTTTCAGTGTTGTTCGTGTTAAACATTCTTATTACATTTTAATAATGGGAAGTGGAATGGAATGAAATAGACTTCAGGGTTTGAGATACAATTGCGAATTCGTCACGAAGCGCCGCAGATTACGCGTAAGTGTATATTCAATGTTTCAGGTACGAACTGTGATATTTTTGGCCATTCGACGAGAGAATCCAAGCCTATTAGAGTTACATTAGAGTTTCACAGTTTGTAATGTACTTTATGTTGAAGTGTACTTACCCAAAGGATATCGGAAAAGAGATCTCCCGCCGTATCTTCCAATGTTTCATCCCCGGTGACTCCTGTAAGCAGAAAGAACAACATTTTCTTAGAGGAAAAACAATATTTACATAGAAAAACATTATTTTGTATTACACGAGCTTAGAAGAACGCTGAAAGAAGCCTCTAAGAACGTTCACAGTTGCACACTTCACAAGAATGAAATAGGATATGCTTCGGATAGAGACGAAAGAGAACGTACTGTAAAAATGTACAAAATGAAAACTTAGATAATACACTATTATCCAAATAAAGGAAAGAGAAATTAGAAACATAATTTTATTGTTCTGAGTTTATTTTATTCTTCTGAGTTTAAAAATATGACTTGTAACCATACGTTCTAGTAATTTTTACTGAAATAAGTCAAGTAGCGAAATAGAGAAAGCAAAATGTTGATTTTCACATATAGCCGTGAATTTCAACACAGCTAATTTGTATGTACCCACACTTTTCGGTACTTGTCTTTAAAACATTAATTAAAATACTATTTAAAATATAAATTGAATTTCATAGTACAGAATTTGATCATTATTTCTAGTGCCAAATGCAGTAGTATCACGAAGAGTTTTAACAATCATGGGTTAATAAGATATTTGATCATTTACACGGCCAATTCAACTGTGTGTCAGCAAAGGACTTGAATTTCATCTCAGTAGTCACTTAGTAATTTCTTGTACTCTTCTGTTTACTTATAAAAATTGTTAACTCAATACGTTCACAACACAATTTTCGTTATGTCAATATTTCCATTTACATATTCATGAAAAACGAAACGAATACACATGGAGAACACAGTTCAGCATTTGCTCGAGATTAACTGGAAAACCATCGATGGCATTTCGAGCTTGGCCAGAAACTGGAGGCCACCTCTCCTGCCTATTTTTTCTGTGAACAGGGATATTCCTTCTGGAGGGCCGCGGCACTTCTGCACTGTGGACACAGGTCTTTCTGAATTATTTTAAACGGTGCATTGAATCTGTGCCAGAACTGATTGCGTCAGTATCCACTTCAAGTTTTTTTTCTTTTTAAAGAGAATCGTCGCACTGTTTATGACTAACCTGCAAGGCTACCTGAAGGTTAACCTTATCTCACGGCTATGATTAGATTCAGCTGCTCACTGAAGCTGGGTCTGGTCTGTGTATCTTAAACAATCACCCTACAACAAATCATATTCTCCAATATCCATATTTAGAAGTTTGCAGATAGCCAACCTGTGAATGTGTTTGAAATCACGCGTCTACATTCTTCTGAGCGGAAAGTTCTAGAATATCAGATACGTTCAAAGGAATCTCCCTAAGTTAAACGCAAGCCATCACAGTGTTCAAATGCAAATGAACATTTCTAAACCAGCCTCACTACACCTGAAATTATCCCATTAGACCATATTCCAACAAGCAATAGATATTTCGCACTTCATTGCGATACTTTTTTGTTTATTTTTTTTAACAATTGTAAGAACGATTAGAGCTGCCATCGATCAAACTTAGTGCAAGCGTATGTTAGATATTAACACAATAGGCCGATTGAAAAGTATATGCTTACGAGATTAATCTCTCATCCCAGTTCTGTTCTCGTCCTATCACCACCTTCATTTGATTTTCAACAACTACTACCTACAAATTAAATATTCCAAGTACTAGAATGTACAATGAAGGCTTTTTACTAGAAAAAAATATACACTGATCTTTCTTGATAAAGGCAAAGCATTCGACATCGTTCAGCATCTATAGTCTGATTTAAATGAAGTGTCTCCTCAAGGTCACGAGTTGGAAAGCGAGGGGAGAAGGGAATTTTATCCAACCGGGAGCTTCAATACCAAACATTTAGTCCTAACAAAGCTCTCGATTCGATGATAATGTCCCCTTTTCCTTGCAGCTTTTAGGAGGAGTTTCTATAATAGACAAATTGCGGCATTATAGAATAGGGGTATTATAGAAACATATCTGAATTCCAAATATCTTCCGCGAATCACTAAATGATTCGTCGCAGATTGCTGTGCGTCAGTCCTGGTCTCTGGAACTCTCATCACCATTCACTATAAAATAATTATCTTGGGGATTCGTCCTTTTGCCCACACCATTTACTATTTACACAGCCCATCTACAAATCTCCCCATATACATCTATTCCAAGGCTCACCAATTATACTGCACAATCTGTGGTACACTATGTATATTCAGAAATAGAACACCGCAAGCAGTTTGCTGACTTGGCCGAAAAATGGCCGATCTAGAAATACAACAAAAAATCAAGCGAAAATATTCACGCTCGGGCGACTAAATGGTCAAACCCCTCTCATGCATCAAATTCAAAGCATTACTTGGCTGCAATCCAACAAGCAAGTTAAATATCTTTAAGTGTTGTTCGATAAAAGACCTACTTGGAAACCAAATATCGAACTCCGAGTAACTTTGGCTACCTGTCAAACTCTTCAATTAAACCGTAGCTCAAAAAAAAAATCCTTACACATCCGATTACATGTTGCAGTTCATGATTCCCAATCAATGATCCGACCTTACCTCATACGCGTCTATTTTGTCCTCGGCTAGCAAATCCTATAATTCTCTAAAAGAACTATAAAAACTTCGTGATTTGAACTTACTAAATTTTCAACTACATAATTAACTCGGCATCGCTACTAACTTCGTCCATTTCTCGCTCTCATAATGTCGCTTGTATCCCGAATATCACAGGTCTTACAACTCATGAAATGGTACAAAACAAACCAATGTATTAAAAACAGCCGCAGAGCCTCTTGCCACGCAAGATTTTTTAAATCATTGGGATCAAGATGTAATTGATGCAGAAGATGACCGCAATCGATGAAGAGGCATGCCCAGTCATTTAGAAATATATATTAAAATTATTTTGGTATTATCACAAAATGATTTTTTTTTTTCATTTTCGATTATAAGTGTGGTCGCATTGTAAATTAAAAATATATTTTTAAAAGAAGGGTTGAATTCAATGCAACTACTGCGTCAGATCATTCACGAAATATGATTTCCAAACAGTCGCTTGGCATGAACGCAATTCTCTCGCAATAAACGATATCTAACGACGAGATCACGATTTGCTATTCATATGGCAGATGTTACCAGGACAAACAACGACGCAGCATGTGCAAACGTAGTAGGATCATATAAACGGGTCTGCTAGTGTGCCGAATAATACCCAGCCATGCCCACACACAGGGGCAATGAATGATGTTTATGATAAACATTTTATTTATCTTTGACCAGCCACTCTTTGCGTCTCCATCCGTTGTAGTATGCTGACTTACTTAGAACTTTCAAGAGATTTCTACACAGAGGCGCAGTTTCGTCACATTATAACTATTCTCAGCAACGTGATCTTCAGTTGTTACACAGTAATCAACGGCTAACAAGTGAAATCTACCAATTTTCAAGTCTTATTGTTAGACAGGTAATGTTCGCTATCCTCTCTGAAAGGGTTCAGTAATAAACGATCCAGTTATGAGTATTATACCGATGTATTTGATTGAGGCTTGGTAATATGAGTAAACTACATGTCTACTTCCATGAGTAATCATTCCTCCAAATTATTTTTAACCAGACGGGATTTTCAGGAAGAAACTTATTCTAAAACTTTGTAGAGATTAAATTTAAACCGCTTGCAAAATGTTTTTATAATATTTTATTTTATTAAAAAAATGAGCCAATTATCAGCGAGCTTTGAGATAGAGATAGATCCTAGCACAGCGACAAACCAATGACTGGTTTCGGATTCGAATGGAGAATATATATCAAATTGAGAATGTGGAATTAAAGGGCAAACCACAATGTGTCCAATCACATTGTTCACCAGTTAATTGTCGCGCGTACTGTGCAGAAGGAACGTGTCTTTGTGTACGATTCCATGAACACTGACTGCATACATAAAGTTTTCAGTAAAACGAAGATAAACCGTCAATTCGTGCGTGTAATAGAGTGATGTGTAGAAAATCTAGAAACCAACTCTCACTGATCCCCAAAATGGACTAATTTCAAATGGTATAATCTAAGCCTATCCTCCCAGAGCCATCCCTTCCGTACCCCTTCATGGCTTATACCATACCATCAAAATGTTAGCAGGTATACAGTAAAAGTGTTTACAGATTACGTAACAGTAAGTAAATACAAAATCCTGCTCTACAGAGTCGAGAGACAATTATAATGACCAAGAAATATAACGAGACTTTTCTATAGTATAGTCTAAAATATATTTCGGCAAAACAATCGCTCAATAATTCAAAGCAAAAAGTGTGAGGACCTTGACCGCACCCAGGCCAAGTGCAAAATACAGCGCATTGCGTGAAATGTGCCATCCATCATTATTTTAAAAGACAAAAAGCAAAAAATTGGAAAACCGTCAGCTGTAAATTATAATATCATCTCTCAGATCAAGAGATATCATTGTCATCTCCCGCGCGTGGCAAATTAGGTCAGAAGACAATTCCAAAACACATACGCTTCAATAGCTCATTCCAACATAGATATTCAAACAATTATATACACATTTACCAATAAAGTATTAAATATAACGCAACCAGATTTGAAGAAAAAATAATCTAAATGTAATGCGTTGGAACATTTGTACTTGAAATAAATATAGCATAAATGTGTCATTAATGAATTGAGTCTATCAGACTGTAAATTTGTCACGAGGTCCATTCAAAGGTGTCCCTCGATTATTCTTAACTCATGGTCATTTTGTAGTATGGCTCATTAGGATTTATTTACTCCTTAATGTAATCATTCATCTAATCATTGCTATTTTCCTCATAGCCTTTCTACTGGCATCCTTGTTTAATGTAAAACAAAGTAATTTTCTTCTGTTGCCTACTTATAGTTATAAACAATTGAAAGGTTTTAAACAAAATGTAAAATGGCACACAAGATGTAGGAACAAAACAGCTGTAACGAAATATTTTTAAAGGTAAAACTTTCATTGAAAAAAGCACAATCGTAATAAATGTATTTAAAATAGCCGCGTTGCATAATTGTAACTCACCAGCGTTTCGACATATCACGACAGGAATTGTGGCAGCAAGGTTAATGCAGGCAACAATATAATTGAAGCAGCAATGTTAGGAGGAATAATAATATGGTGATTGTGATATAATGGTGAAATTTACGATGGTGACAACCATGGTTGAAATTGTGTTTGGCATCGATGGTACCGTCCGCGATTAAAGTAGTGTTGTGAAAACTCGGAGGGAGATGGCATTGAAGTGTAGTTTTTTTACAGGTATTCTGTTGCAGTGGTGGTGTTGATGGTGGAGTACGAGTTGATAGTGGTGATGGTAGTGATTTTAACTGTAATAGAAGTAGTTATTGTGACAGTTATGTTGTCAGGACATTGAAAACTGATTGGTGGCTGTGGTGGCGGTGGTTACACTGATGATCATAGTAGTGTTAGTGGTGACGGTGATTGTGGTGGCGGCGTTCATGGTAGCGGTGATAGTTTTGGTGGTAGTAGTGGGGGCGTTGGCGATAGTGGTGGTGGCGTTGGTGAGTGTGGTGGTGATGGTGGTGGAGGTGGTAATATTAATGGAAAGTGGTAGGAGCGTTGGCAGTGTTGCCGTTGGTGGTAGCGGCGGCGACGGTGACGTCGCCGGACGGGGCTCCGCAGGCCGGCGGGACGCGGTGGCCCACCTCCGTACGCGTTGGTCCACGCCTCACCTTGTGCGTCGGCCGGCGCCCCGTGCTAACTGCGGGAGCGGCGCTGCGGCACCGCCGCGCCGTTCGGCACCGCTGCCCGCCAATGACTCGTGCAAGCGCGCTCGTTCCGCCGCCTCCGCCTCCGCCGCCGCCGCCGCCACTTCCGCCACTAGCGCCACGCACCACTCGATTCGCCACGCCGTCAACGTCTCCGTACTAGGCCCTCCAAACTTCGCACACCGGGGCTCCACTTGCAGGATTCAATTTCAGGGTATCGTAGAAGAAACAAGGTGGAGTACACGAATCGCTTACTCATGATTTCATCTGTTTTACAAATACAGTATATAAACATCTACGCTAATTGGTTCACGGTACACAAAATAAAAGAGCCATTTATAGCCAAAAACTATAGAGCCTTTTATTTGAAAAGTTTGAAAATATCTCAGGGTAAAGTACCCTGGGATAGGTACCCTGAGTAGGAGGTACTTTACCCTTCACGTAAAGTACCTCCTGAATGAAAACATGATTTCAAATTAAAGGAGTCGAAACATCAGGCAGATCGACAGGTGAATATCAATTTTGGAAAACATCGGCTGAAAGGTTTATTCGCTATCCTTGTTCAGAGACAATCAGACGTTGTGCCGTCAATTAATTTTTCAGTATTAAGGATCCACAAATAACGGATTCTTTCTACACCATGTGTTAGGTTTTTTTTTTTCAAATTTAGCAACTGGAGTTATTCACGTTTTCGTTGTCAGGGCCTTGTAATAAGTTTTTTCTGCCGAAAATTCGCAGTTTTTTTCTCGCAGCATTACATAACATTATCTTTACCACAGTAGCGCTAGCACGAAAGTAAAAATCAAAGATGGCTTAATTTCTCCAAAAGTAAAAGTATTAGGAACAATATGTCTGCGACATATGCAGCAGGAGGGACACCAGATACAAATAAATAACATCTGGTACTAAAATTAAGCTAGGAGTGCTACAACATTATATACTGAAGGAAATGTGCATGCAAATTTCTTCCTTCTAACAGCTCAGTACTTTAATTGGATGGGATACGAATTGGATTTAGAAATGAAATGAGCCACTTCAAAATTACTATAATCTGAAATGAAGATTTATAAAATAAACTCATTTTTGTTATTTAAGGTCACATTAACATCTAGATCATTAGCGACCACGATTGGAGTTAACGTTATAGCAACTATGAAGATGAAAGGAAATGGTGATGATAAAGGTGAAAGGACGAACACAAATACAACCATGCCCGAGGCGGAACTCGAACCCGCAACCCTTCGGTCCGAGATCACTACGACACTACTTCTTTAGCGATCTCGGTCAACGGGGCGGCATATTAAACTTTATGCTTATTATTTGGAACAAATTCTAGAACAAATACAATTTTAATACAAGGGTTCATCTATTTTTGTAATTAACAAAAATGAGCAAACAAAGCAAAAAATCGTTAAAACCTCTTTAGTAATTAACCGTTTCACCAATCGGTACAAATCTCTTGTTACACTATAATTTACACTTCAAAAACAAGCTTCAATAATTTTGTTTCATCGGCTTTAGAAAAGAGGGTTCCGTACAAATGTTATCTATACTCCACAACAACAACGTCACACAATAGAAAATACCAATGTTATCCATAATGCACAATACAAAAATGTTCGAAACACAATAGTTAATTTCAACTAATAACACTGCTCTACAGAAAAAATAATGTTTTCGAATTAATGCGTGCGTCTAAACGTAGTTTTAGCACCGAGTTTAACAATGTAATCCGTTGTTTCTTTCGCGTTAGGCTTGCGAGAAAATTAAGAATATGTTTTTCATAAAAGTACAGTTTATATGCTATTGTACGGTGTGGGAAGTTCCTAATGTGAAAGTGGGCTTACACTATTTTATGTTTCATGATTTACACCAGTTTCTACGTGTCCTTGTGTAAAACAATGAATGTTTCAAGTTCATATGTAGTGTTTATCAGAGAATGACCTTAGATAAGATGAAAGCAGGTGCTTTCACTGGACCTCGGATGAGGAAATTTATGTGTGATCCGAATTTTGGGAATACAATTAGCCAACAGTAAAACAAAACTGGCGATGCTACAAAGATGTAAAAACGTTCTTAGGAAACAAAGAGTGCAGATTGTTACCATTGTGAACACCATGTTAGAAAATTTGAGAAAACTAGACTGTATCATGAGTTTAAAGTTACTCTTACTACATGCTCACACTGATTATTTTCCATATTGTCTTGGATTTTACTGCGGAGAACATGGTAAACGTTTTCACCAAGATTTGAAGTCACTGAAAGAAGATACCATGGTGGTTCAACTATTATCATGATATCAGACTACTGCTTTCCCTAGAAATGGAAAGTATTTCTCCTCCCCATTGAAGAAGTGCAAAATGAAATTACCTGTCTGTAAAATAATATCAATTGTTAGTAGTTCTTGTGAAATGTATATACTCTATGTTTACAATTTCGTGATTACACACTTCTAATATACTGCACTATCTTCATCATGACAATGATCTTGTAGAAGGGTATAAATAATGCATATCGGTCATGAGTAAATATAAACATTTTGTTATTGTTTTTTAAACTGGATGTTTAAGTGGGAGAGGAGAACTGATAGCATATTTTGAATCAGCACTCCATAATTAGGCCGGAGAGCATTCAAAGCAAAAACATCAACATTTTTATTTCAAAATGTGAAGCGGTGTTATCAGTTGGTCTCTTTCCTTATGGAATGAATTACATTATTAACAGAAAAACTCCCTATATTAAGACATCAAAAACGGCGACACTAAAATGATCAATGATTATGAATAAATATTCGGTCTTTTTGTATTCTCAAAAGTAGAATTTTAAAATTCATTACTGCAAGCAGCCTCATTAATAATACTAGGCTTTCAATAAATAATATACATTCCACTAAAAAACAGGTATTACAATAAAGTTATTGTTCATAATCAAATATGTTCATTCATATTATAGCATTAATTGAATAGACAATGTTTTATTATTTAGAAATATTTTAATTTACCTTCATTTGCATTACATGCGCCTTAATTTTTTCCCATCTGTAATCAACCACTTCTTTCGCAATTCTTGTATAAAACAAGTGAAATGCCCACCATCTATAATACCAGTACTATTAAAGCAATTTACACAACATTTTGGCATCTCCACACTCTCATAAATGTAACCAGCGTGAAACAAAGAACCACGAGGCCGACCAAAGGGCCCGCTCATTGCTTTAAACAACCTGCCTCTCACGGCCGTGACTAGCGTGGTACTACGGCACACGAGGCCGTCACAAGCGCAAGAGAACTATTCCACTCCTCTTGATGGAAGCGGCCAAACCAACGCTTCCCTCCACTCCGGGGTTTACCACTGTGCATCCAGGGAAACAGTTGATGGATATGGCGCTAGGTAGCGCTAGCATCACTTGTACAGGATAAATAATACTTTAGTAGAATATATAATTAAATTTAAACAATTATTGCAATACCTTGATAAAAAACATCTCATAAGATAACCACAGCTGCTCGGGAGCACGAGCGGTCTTGGATTGTGAATTTTTAAAAAGGGCCTTTGCTTGGATGGCAAATGGCCACTTGACAACTGTGCAGGAAACCATCACATACTTTCCATTTGTAATTTTCCATTTGCATTTGCAATTTTCGAAAATTCAAATAGTTCAGCGAAAGTGAGACTAGTGCCATTTTTTAACGTACTTTGCTGAATCCGAGGAAAAAATGAGAGCAAAAATGCGAAGCCATTAAAAAGATTGTCTTTACGTAGAATATGGACATGAATCTATTTAAAGATCTATTTTTAGAAACAAAAATCATTTAGAAAAATTATCAATTATGTAATTTTTAATGTTTTTTCAATTTTACAAAATACAAAGAGTTTACCGAAGATGGGACTGACCCGATTTTTATAAATGGACTTTTTAAATTTATACAATTAATAAAAGTACTTTTTTTAAATGACGCCATTTTCATAACTAATTGCTTAAAAATGGTATAATTCACGCAAAATTACACCAAATTTAATATTGACAAAAAATGATACATGACCATATTTAAAGATCTAACTTCCAAGAGCAGATTTCATTACAAAAAAGTCTACCGTTGATACTGTAGTTGTAAGAACGCGCCGAAAAAATTGTGAACTTATGTAATTTTCAAAAAATTAGGGATTTCAAGTTTAATCACAACATTTGGAACCATTTTGAGAACATTTTGAAAAATACAAACCTCAAAAATCAAACTATCTATATGAAATTCCCCAAGCTTAGAGTTCGTTCAGATCGATCAAGGAAAATCAATTTTGGAGAAAATCCTCTGAGCAGTTTAGGCGCTAGCGTAGCCCTCAGACGAACAGACGGACGAAGAGATCGACACTTTACCGTCAACAAAGTTTTCGGTACCAAGGGCTCACACAACGGGACTTCTGATTTCATGTGTTAGAGAAACTACTACATAGAGGAGAATAAAATACCTACGAACTCTTTTCATACAATTTTCGTTCTGTCATTGGCATTTGAGTGGTCCTTGTAACTTACGGGTTGCATACCGTACGCTATTTACTCGCAATGTAGAATTTCTAGAGGGTAACCAGTCAGTACTAACAGTCTTGTTAGTGCGATATTTAACTATATAATTTGGCAACTCATTTTTGACCTAATGGTCTATTCTGTTGACTGTCCTTGAGTTTACAGTTTCTTGCTTAGTCACATTCTCAAGGACTGCGCCCCGGTTGTGCTGGCTTGTAACTTACTCGTTCATTAAACAATAGAGTAGGTGTCTCCTGGAATCTTCGTGAACTCTCTTGCGAGTTCCAGGAATGACTCTCGAGGAGGTCTCTACAGCAACCTCAGATCTCGATACTCTTCAAAACGACAAGAAACTACGGGTTGTGTTTGAAATTAGAGCAATATTTGATTTACAATACTGAATGTTTCTCTTCAAGTTTGAACTGAGTAGTGTGATTGCACACACAAGTGCACGTGTTCAGCTTCGTTTAATGTTTCTCTATCAACTCATAAAAGCACATGTACGAACAGAACACATAATATATTTTGGGAGAGTTCCCTGCTTATTTCTGACGACAAACGTTTTCCATGCCGTTCCTAAGATGCCTCGTGTATTTATTATAGTTTTTGGCGTTAATAATTAAAATGTATTTATGTATTTTTAAACGTTTTCAACCAACGAAATATATAACGATTCTCAGTATCTTCATCAATTGAAATTGAATTGGGATATCGGATCCTGAGTTAAAATAGCTACATGATCTGCTGGTCAACGTTTCGGCGGTATATATTAACTATAAACTACAATTGACGAAGGGACTCACCGAGCGCCTCTAAAAATTACTAAGATTTTTAAAAATGTTCAGAAAAGAATAGATAGGATATCTGATTTTTGTTCTCGTTGAGTTTTCATTATATTTTCCTATATTTATGTCTATCTTGATTGATGAGGGTAGATTGGAGTAAAAGTTATTGGCAAGAAAGGCTATGTGATGTGCGATGGGTTTTAGGTTAAATTCGTGGTGTAATTGCTTATTGGAAATGGACCAAGGGGTGTGGGTGATAGGCCTTAGGCATTTGTTCCGAATAATCTGAATTCTGTTGATATTATATTTAGCAGCATTTGTCCAAATTGGATAAGTGAATAGGAGAAGAGGTCTAATGATGGTTTTGTCTAAGGTGATACCGTTATGCAGCGAAAGTTTACTGTTATTTAAAAGTGGTTTTAGCTGTATTATTTTGGCTTTGGCTTGTTGGAGTATGTGTATTTTCCAGTTGAGTGTAGTATCCACGTGGAGACCCAGGTATTTAACGGCATTGTTATGAGGAGTCCAAGGGATTGTGTTGTTGTTCATTTTAAATGGCATGGGGAAGGAATATGGTCTAAAAGTGAAGATTTTAGCTGTAAATTTCGGGGGGTTGATTTTAATCTTCCATTTCGTTGCCTAGGTTTCTATTTTATTTAAATGAGATTGGATTTCGTTAGCTATGTAATTAATTGAGAAGTGGGACATGTAGACTACGGTATCATCTGCAAACTGGGCTATGCTAGTTAATCTTGATGTAGGCATATCGGCTGTGTACAAGTTATAGAGTAGTGGAGAGAGTCCTTGAGGTAGACCGGCTGTGATAGGGCAGGGGTTCGAATTTTGATTTTCTGTTGAAACTGAGAAAGTTCTACTGGTGAGAAAGCTTTTAATTATTTTGGAAAGGTATGTAGGGGTGCCTACTGACAAAATTTTATAAATTAAGCCTCCATGCCATACCCTGTCGAAAGATTTAGCGATGTCCATGAAAACCGTTTTTTTTTTTTTTTTTTTTTTGAGGAGGAGGAGGAGGAGGAGTGAAGATTTTCTGAGATACGCAAAAGTTGGTGTGCGAAAAGTTTTGCTAAAATGGGAAGGAAAGCTTACGGGTCTATAGTATCGGGTATGCTATAATTTTTATTGGGATTAGGTATCGGGAGGATGATAGAATGTTGGTATATTGTTGGATGTTGGATGATAGTAGGTTAGTAGCCAGTTCTTAAACATGAATTGTATATATTTACAATGAAAGCTATGGCAGGATTGGGTAGGTTTTTGAGAATTATATTATTTATTTTATCGTGACCGGGGTCTTTTTTATTGGGAGAGGATTTGATACCTTTTAGAGTTTCATGTGGAGAGATGTACTTAATTTTTTGTGGTACTTTGAAATTAGGGGAATTCGCGAAGAGGTGAAGTTGGGTGTGATCTGAGTGGGGAGGTGTGAGGTTTTGTGTGAAAGTTGATGCGAGATGGTCGGCTAATACATCCGTTTTATCAGCAGTTGCATGTTTTTTTTCATTTAGAATAGCTAGTGGGGGATTATGTTTTTTTCTGAGTAAACGTTTCGTGAAATTCAAGAGAGAGTTATTTCTTGGGTTTAATGAATGTATGATATTATTGTATTTAGTTTGTTTATAGTGTTCTAGAGATTTTTTACTTATTTTGGTTAGAGTATTTAGTTATTTTTTAAGTGAAGGAATTGTGTCATCAATAATCTTCTAGTTTTATTTTTAGTTTCTCTGATTTTGATAACGCTTTGCGGTAATTTATTTGATATGTGTTTCCGAAGGGTGTTCGGACGTTCAGGATTGAGTTTGATTATTGTTGATTATTATATTGTTTAGTTGCGTTATTGCCTGGTCTATTTCAGCTGGAGAGTTTGATATTTTAAAATTGGATATTTAGTTTTGCATTATGATTTTAAATTTGGTCCAATTTAGGTTGTATTTAATGCCGGAACGGGTGAATGGGAGGAGGGATTTGATCTGAAGAAATTAAGACTGGAAGGTGATCTGAGTCGAGTTCAAAATGCGGGGTTGAGTGAAAATTGACATTAATGTTTGTTACTCATATGTCTAGTATATCAGGAAACTTGATTGAATCATAGGGAAAGTATGTTGGTTCTGGAGGTGAGAACAAATTAATTTCTGTTTGTAACAACAAAATTTAAGTATTGAGAGCCTGCTGCGTTGGTGATTCTGCACCCCCATCGTACATGTTTAGCATTTAGATTTTCTAAAAGTATGTAAGATGGTAGGCGCGAAAGTAAAATGTTTAGATCTGCAAAATTTGTTCTTATGTTGGGGGTTTATAAGCGGCAATGATAGTATGATTCGGGTTGCGTAGGTAAGTGAAACAGCTATTGTTACAATGCCAGTGATGGGTGTTGAATTTTCTTCGAAATAGGCGATAGTGTTTTTAATGAGTATGATAACTCCGCCGCATGGAGAGTTAGCCTTATCCTTTCTTACTGTATTGTGACCTGGTAGATTAAAAGTAGCTGGAGTTTTTAAATGGGACTCGGTGATGTATGCAATATCAACATTGTGTGTTTGAAGAAAGAAATGAAGTTCGTTTTTTCTATTGCTGATACCACATGCGTTCCAGTTCATTAGGATTAATTTTTGATTTGAGTTATTTCGAGCCATTGGAGGAACTAAAATTAGAAGTAATTGCTTGTTGTATATTTTGAAGAATAGTTGGGATGACTGAATTTATGACGTCGATTATATGAGTTATTATATGATTGATAATATTATGAATGTGTGTTCAGAAGGTTGTTTTGGTAGAGACTATTTTGTGAATTGTAATTTGGGACGTATGGTGAGATATTATTTGGTGGACGATTAAATGCTGTTTTATGGGTAAATTTTGGTATGTTAGCGGTTCTATGGAGGCTAGGAAAATGGCGGACGTTTTGAGGCGGGGGTGGGGGTGGAGCTGATTTGTTGGTTCTCATATTGAAAGAGGAGTTTAGGGGCATCATAGTTTTATTTTCTGATATTTTTTTAAAATATTGGCATTCATTCGTACGGATATCCGCACGGTGAGTCCCATTGTAGTTTCTGCATTTCGGAGGTTGATTCAGACTGGGGCAATTTACCGAGTAATGATTCTGTCTCTACAATTCTTTATTCTACAATGTGTACAGGTTTGTTTGTAACAATAATTTTTAGTATGCCCAATGTCCAGACAACTAAGGTACTGAATTATTGAATTTGTTTTTCGACTTCTTTCAACTTTAACTTTTAAGTTACAGATTTGGCTGGTTCGGAGGATTAATTTAATCCATTGTTCACCAGAAAACTCTGCAGCTACCGCTGGGATGGACAGCTTATCTTTATGTAATCCTGTGACATTATTAAGGGAAGAGTTCTTTCAGGTCGTTGTATATTTCCTCCTGCGTGATGGAGGGATGAATGTTTTTGAAAACCACGGAAACGTTTTTGTTGCTTGTGTCGTTGTACGTACGAAATTGTTTTACCGTGTTTACGAAATATTGAATTACTTTTCTGAAGTCGTCTATTTTTTAAGTTAACTTTGGCTTTGCTATTGTTAAATGTTACTGTGAATTGCGCACTGATTTGGGTTTTAATTTCCTTATTTAGTTCAAGAATGTTTGTAATATTGTTAATGTGGATGAGTAGGATTCTAATATTTTCAGGTATAGAGAGGTCGGTGGAGTTACTAACATCGTCATGGGGAAGGTCAGTTAAGCTGCTTAATCTATTCTCTGTAGGAATAGCATAAATAGTATTACAGTTGGTAAGTACTTTTTAGCCGACCTGGATGGCCGAGGTGGCTAAGAGCGAGTACCGACTCAGCGCTTCGGTCCGAAGGGTCGCGGGTTCGAGTCCTGCCTTGGGCATGGCTGTTTGTCCCTTGACTTTGTATGTATGTGTTGTCGCGGAGGGCCTCGCGTTCTGCTGACCCCAGATCAGAGGAGCCCGCAAGTGTGTTGGTGTCTAGTGAATGGTCGAATATGCGTCCCATCGGGGCGTAAAGGGTAACCGGCTGTCGGCTGGATAAAAGCCCTAGATAAAAAAAAGTACTTTTTTAGATTGACTGGGGTTTTGGATAGGATCACTGTTTCCGGGTTTGCCACTGTTCACTTGGGGGCTTGGAACGGTGTTTGCAATAATATTAACATTGCACCTTGAAGAAGTCGTTGCACCTAGTGCTAGCACAAAATGACTGACCTGAGTTGGTTGTATATTATTTTGTATATGTGGCTGCATACTTGTTGCTTGCATTGAATACGCTGCATTGAATACGGTACTAAATAATGAAACATCTGCGCTTGTTGAGATGGCGTTGGTAGATACGCTGGAGCGTATGGAGCTGGAAAATCACGGCCGTCGCCTTCCACGACCTCCGTTTGGCCGTCGCGGTTGGAAAAACCACGGCTAAGGCATCGGCGATGCATTGGCTGAGGCCAGCGTTGATGGATGTTGGTGTAGAGTTAATCACTTATTAAATCACTGCACTTAGATTTAATGTTGTGCACTGTGTAGACTTAAACTTTTCGCTAATGCACCGTAACACTACGAAATGTAAACTGCTACTGAGAGTAGCGCTGCGTTCAGATGTCCGCACAGGTCGACTGCTCGGAGCGGAATCAGGCATGTAACTTTATTCAAGAACGGTTGTTAGTGCACTAGGTCATTTGTAGCTTTGAATGAGAAATATGTCGCCAAATCATTGGACAGAAGAGAAATTAGCTACTTTCCCTGACCTACACACAAGATCCCTTTACCAATTTAATGAAATGTATATGCAAGTAATAAATACGATTACGTACAATTGGCATTTTGTTAAGAAAATTCATACCGATAGACTGAATGTGCTTGGAAGTTAAACCTCGTAGCGTCAGAACTTCTCGGCTCGAAGGATAGTGTGATCTAATCTCATCTTTGACACGAATGGTTTTCTCTTGTATTCGGTGTACAACTTCTAACGCTCTACCAGCCGTTGTGTGAGGGAACGCTTTTTGATGTCGAAAGATTCCCTAATAGAAATCGCGTATCAAGTTCACTGGCTCCCAACGAAGACGGAGTGGGTCCGACTACATGCTTGTTGTACCCCGCGTTTCGTTTAGAAAGAACTAAAAAAATCCAAAAGTTTCTATAACAATTTTTTTATTTGATATAACAATGAGACGGGCCTCGCGCAATGAAATAACGGAATTAATTTCATTTTTTAACATATCGGCCATAAGTGCGTTTTATAAGCTTTCACAGAAATAAATGTTGGTCGAAATGTATTTGTATGAATATCATCTACTGCATGTCAGAATATTTTCTTTTGCCGGCAACTTCCCGTGCGCCCTTACGAACACTTTGAAGATCAAGAGCGATATAAAACGAGAGAACATAAAACGAGAAGATGGAAGTTATAAAAAAAAACTTTTTTCAGAACGCTACCAGCCGTTGTGTGAGGGAAAGCTTTTTGATGTCGAATGATTCTCTAATAGAAAATGCGTATCAAGTTTACTGGCTTCCAGCTAACACGGAATGCGTCCGACTTCATGCTCGTGCCTCGTTTCGTTTAAAAAGAACTAAACGAAAGTTTCCACGGGTGGACAGCAGCTATTGTTTCACGTTTGTAACCCAAATATTTTGACTTGACCACTTGAAAGGGAAGTCCATCGTTCGTTATTCGGGATAAGAATTTCGATTCATATGCTACAAACATGAAAAGACGATAGATCTCGACAGAGTGTGATCGCAGTGCAATAACAATTCAAGACAAAGATGTAAAACTTACCTGATGAGTTACTTGCTTATTGTGAAAGCTTATGAAGAGTTTTTTTTTTAGTTTCTTAAAGATGTTGCTTCATCGGTGCCTATAAATGAAGTATCTATAATGTGTTTATATCTTTCGAAATCATTTGTCGTCTCTGATCATAGCATTTTTTTCAAAATCTCTTTCATATGAAATTCGTTGCATTAAGCTGAATTGCATATCATCGTGCCTTGAACATCGATATCGAGTAGTAAAGATACTCTGCTAGCATGAAATAATATTATTTACTCGTCTTTCCGAGTAAGGCAAGCTCTAAGATCTCGACTCTTGGTAATGTACAGTAGGTGGCAAAATTATTAGGGGCAGAACTCAAAATTTTGTGTCTTATAGTTTAAATGCAAACTAATTATTGTTTTTTATTATTAGGAATTTTTTATACATAAGAGGGTAGTATTAAAATTGTAAAAGCTATTAAGATATTTCGGTAAATCTACTTTTAGGTAAAATTAATACTAGTATTTAGTGACGCCACCTTTCAATGCAATTATACCTTCAATGCGTTGCTACTTGCTTTCTATGCAGGCTTTTGCATTTTCTTGCAGTTCAATATTGTGATGCTATTCTTTATTGAGAATTTCAATTAACTGGCTCTGGGTGGTGATGACTTGCTCGGTGATCGGCCGTTTGGTGAGTTTCCATCATAGGTTCCAACAGTAAGTTCCCACATGAGTTCTCTACAGGATTCTTGTCTGGTGAGTTCCGGGGGATGGCAAAACAGTAATATTTTTCTACCAGGATTGCAGTATTTCTCCTGGCTTTGTGGCACGGTCCTGAATCGACTATAAAATTTTATTGTTAATCAAGGAACCATTCTTGGAACTTCGAGCTATGGCAGATGCAGCATTTCGAGTACTCGCTTGTCCTGGCCTCGCCTCATGGTCCGTTTCTCCGATGTATAGGTGCCTCATATACCCTTCGCTGGGATCACAGACCACTCCATGACACTAAATGATGTTTAACCGTCTCCATTAGGTAGTTGGAATGGAACCGAACTCCAGGGCGTCGTCGGACAAATGAACTTCAGTCGACCAACATCTGCACGTTGATTCGTTAGAGGAGCATGCATGCCTGTAAAATATTTTTGAAAAATTATATTGATGAAATGCACCAGTGTTTTAAATATATAAAAAAGTTGTATTACTCGGCTCCAGTCTGCAATAGTCACATTTAAATGTTGTCTGGCTCATTGCAGTTGATTCTTCTCCATGGCCGGAGTAAGGCATGGTTTCTTGCTAGGACGACGTCCGATCAGGTGCTCTTCTGCTAACCGTCTCTGGACTCTCCTTTTGGAAACGGTTACTTCCTTGGCGTTTATTATGGTAGTCAGACGAGCAACACGATTTTTGAGGCACATATCCCTGATTGTACGATCGGTGCGAAGGCTGGTGAACCTTTTCCTGCCATATTTACCCACACGTCCGGCGTCACTTGTTTCTTAAATAACGCAGGAATACAGTGTTGTCACTTATTAAGAATAATTGTAATGATAACAGTAATACTACAAATCTTATCGAAATCAAATTATTTGCTTAAAAAAATTTAAACTTGAAATTACACAAATATATGTACTGTCATTAAGATTCTGGCCACCTACTGTAGTGCATGTGTGTGTGTGTAAGGGGAGAGAAAGGGAGTATGGAAGAAGAAGGGAAGATATAACGTGATTAACTTGGCTATCCCGAAGACGCCGCGTCCAGGGCAAAGGTGCCAGCGTTTCGGTCGCCATTCTGCGACCTTCCTCAGGGCGTAGTACTGGGGAAGTACGTTACTGCTCCAGTACTACGCCCTGAGGAAGGTCGCAGAATGGCGACCAAAACGTTGGCACCTGTGCCCTGGACGCGGCGTCTCCCGGATAGCCAAGTTAATCATGACTCCGGCCGCGGAAGCCTACGCTCTCAAGATATAACGTGTTCCCCTTTTACAGCACTGCTCTGGAATTTTCAGGCACTGATATGAAAAACATGGGAAATTACCGATTAGAGCAGGCGACCCCTAGAATTCTCCAGACAGTGGATGCATTCGACCTACTTGTGTAACTAGTGTCAAAAATTGGTCACCGTCGGGACTCAAACCCTAGGACCCCCCTGTTAGAGACTCCACAGCGCCAACGAGTGTTGTCAATGAAACAACTGAGTCGGTTCATCTTTCTGATTCATTGCGAAGTAAACATGTTAAGGCGGAGGATCGAATGAAAGGTTGAGTCCCCTTTATTCTATACCTACATAAATAATACGCCTCCCTCCTTGAGAAACACAATGAATTCGTGTTTATAATACATGCCTTGAAGAAAGCAATACCATAACTTTTCAAAATACGCCTGCAGAAATAACTTTCGTGAGCAGTCATTGTTTCATTACTTACTAGCAACTTTCTAGATATACCATTTTAATGTCAAGTAATTTTGTGAACGTGTTAATCGAGAATTTTATTTATGGTATGCTTTTATGTTCCCTCTGGTTATTAACTGGTATCACACGTGCACGTAAGTTAACTTACCGTGCAAGCTTCTCCATGCCGTTCGTGCAAAATTTAGAAGTAGATTATTGCAACGAAAACAATGCACTTCGACTCAAAATTTTAAAATATTCTTGCACCAAAACTATGTATTTTAGCTTTACAGTTATTTCACGTTCGGACCTATAATTTTCAGATTACGATTCATACATGATTACGATAAAATAACATAATTTTCGAGTTCCCTACGTATTACCGAAAAAAGTTATATACGAAATTACTAAATGTTTATCTTAATACATGCTCAATTGGGCTTCTAGTTTTTTTGTCGATTTCACGTTTTAACATATCACATCATGGATGGGAAAGTGTCATTACAAAAAGACGAAACTCACAATTGTCTGTTTTTCATTCGTAGAATTTTGTGATCAAGATAAAAAAAAGTACACTTGCAGACTTAGTTATCATAATCAGCTCATTACATTTAATACAATTTTAAAATAGAAACAAATATTATTGAGTCCACATGCAGTTTGATATGAATGGTATTCATTCCCACATCTTAGGTGCGATTAAGATGTATATTAATTACATTTCAGTGAGTTGTGAAGAACTCCATTATGGAAAGCAGGTTTCAACGCTAAAAGTGTCCTAGTACCAATAAATTAATTTCAGAAAAAAAGAGGTAAAGTTAGAATCTAGTTCCTTCATAAGTAGAGTCAACTCTTATCTTCCGATTCCGTTGGCGGCAATACACGTGTCTTCTTCCTGCCCATTTAGTCATAATAGCTTAGTGCTAATATATTTCTCAATAATTTTAGACTGGTCATTTAGAAATGCTGTCAAGGTAAGCAAAAAAAGCTCTCAAAAAGCAACTATACATTACATAACGCAATAATATAACACAATAAATTGACGTCATAAATGACTAACTATCCGATCTCTAATTCAATAATTGAAGGGCTCAGTAAAATAAGGGGCAAACTCAATTTTTTATGGGGTATTGGCATTACATAAAACTCCAAATATTATTCTTTTAACGTAAAACGTTATTTAAATCCAAAATGGACTTACATGCTCGTGTAATGCGTTTAAAATTTTAAAATGTACTAAGTTATGTGAGGGAAGTTTAGGTAAAACCCACATTACCTCAGAACGATGCCAATGTGGAATACACTCTTGTTCTACTGAGCCTTTCAATTCACTAATATTCATTCAACTTTTAGTATCAACTCTATGTTTATTATTCAAGTCTGCCATACATAACTCCTTCGTATTAGTCATTGCATGAAAGAACCCGTTCCTAACAAGTGAAAAGCCTACTGAGCATTGTCAACCCGCTCCTCCCTCCTGAAATAGCTTAGCATTTTATTTCTCGCCAAATTTTGCAACAAAATACTCGGACAAGGCAAACAGGCATAATCGACAGTGAAAACATCGCACTTTTTTCGTTGCAGCCAATGATTAATAGATCCATTAGCCACCTTTGCGTGCAGTCATTTTGCGCCCAAATTTTTCCCGCCCCCGAGGGATCCCACGCCCCAGCTGGAGCGCGGCTTTGGCTTAAAAGGAACCGGAGGAGGACGCACCACCCACGCACTTCTTCGCTCTGACGTCTCATGCGGCGCCTCCTCGTAATACTTTTCATCTCCCTCGCGAACAAAGCAAACTTATCTGGGGCTGGCGCTCCCAACGCCCCTGCCACCGCCGCCGCCGCCGTCGGTCCGTCGGGGCGCAGAGGTCGGCGCAAACAAACTTGTGCTTCTCTAAGCTCCGAAAGCGTTTCACTGGAAGTGATTCGCCCGTGGAGTGAACCTCGGCTACGAATTCCGAAAGAGGCCTGAAGGATCACCCCGCTAGCCGTACGATGGCCCGAGGAGATTCCGTACGAAAATGAGGGTAAGATAGAAAAGGAGAAAAAATGAGTGTGGTCATTACGGCGGGTAAAACTGTAGTTAGGAGAAAAAACTAATGAACGCTCTGCCTTCTGCGAACAGAATACCATTCTCATCGATGATTGAATAGAATGAATTCACAAGTTAAATTGAATCTAACAAACACCGATAATGATCCATTTCCTGAACCCTCAAAAAGATTTTTTACATCATTTGCGTGGGAAACGAGTTCTGAGAAGTCCTAGTACACAGTAAGTATGTAGTTTATTTTCGACGACAAAGAATATTCCCATCCCTTGTTAGAAATGGTATAAGAAAATATGAAAGTAAGTTCACGATTCTTCAAACTACGTCATTATATTTCTTTGTATTCCTCTTCATTCATCACGAATGCGTACACAACCAGAAATGGTATTGCCCAGAAAAATAAGATATTATTTTCTTTACTTCATGTTATTTCTGACACAAGATATGTGACCATCGATTGCTTCACTTTCACTGGTGCATCATTTTTATGTGAAATGCAAGAAAAACTTTTTTGCTATAATAACCCTGCGAGGTGAAATGAATCCATTATTATGAACGAACTGATCCCGTGATAATTATTCGCACATAGTTCAATATACTTCTAAACTGATAGAGAACATAATCTCAAATATTCTTAATTAACTACATTGATTAAAATGGCAGCAATAATGAATTGGCACCTTTTAAACTACACCTACATCATATGAAACCATACAGCAGTTATCCAGATCTCAGATATATATTATATTTACTTATGTATAAAATAAGACAAGTCAAAGTTCTCTTACGTTTTCTATGATTAACTGGCGATTGATTGCTGTACATCGCATTTATAGAGAGAGTCCACGATGGAAATGACGAAAACTTAAAACTTTGCTTTTGCAGTTCCGAGTACAATAAACTTCTGTGAACATGTCATCTCTTCCTATATTAGCTACATTCACATGATGAATTTTGTCCAGTAGAAATGAAATAATCGATATTCCGCAGAACGTGTGATTGAGAAACGTGAATTAAGTATTAGCTCAGGATCAAAAGCGGTATTGTAGTCAGCATGCTACTGACGCCTATTTTTTAAAATGCTGAAACAAGGTGTCATTTGTGGGCTATCTAATCAATTTTCGAATTCTTCCACGCACAATTCATTTGAAAATTTTACAGAAACGCAAATTTACAGCAAAGAAGAGGAATAGGCACACATGATTTAGGTTTACGATTTTTACGATGGCAGTTCCGAATGAGCAGTACATAAATATTCCAGAAGACATTACACAATAGTATTGTGCTGCATTAGAGCGAATATTGACACCTTCGAAAGGCTGCAAGAAACTGGTTCATTTTCTCTGACTTCCAAATACGCTCTTTCTCTTGATTCGGAAGAAGTAAGTGACCTTATGAGAATTTCCTCACGACGAAAATTTGTACTCACAAATACGGCGTTTTCTGAAAATATATTACCGCCTTTAAGCAATTCATTTTTGACAAAAACTAATGATTCGTAAATCAACAGACAAGGTAATGGTAAAATTCCTAGAGTAATGAAGAGAGGCTTACAAGAATCAAATGGGTGGGATTTGGTTATTATTCTTACAATTCTTTTTTGTAATCTAAAAGTCTGGGAGCTATGAGATGTATTTCCCCAGAATATAATGCCATATCTCAGGCGGGAATGAACATTCGCGAAAACTACCTACAAAACATTTGTTCGTCTGTCCACCTTTTTTAATTTCCGTCAAGGCAAGCGTCTAAACCGTTCGCACAATTTTCTACAAGATTAATATCCCCCCTATCCATTTAAACGAACTCAAGGTCCTACGAGGCGAAGCGAATATTTTGATTTGTGAAGCTTCTTTACATTAAACCTCAACATTTTCGAAATTTTCTCATAAATAGCTGCCATTATTTTTATAAAAGTTTCTTGTCGGATAGCGTAAACGACGCTTCAAAGAATGTCATTTTCGTAGACATGTCTGATTATTGAACATTGCAAACGTTCAACATCTTTTCGGCGTCTTCTTACAACTACAACAATGAATTCAGATTTTTACTCTCTCGTGTATATACGTATATACGGGAGTAATACACGTATGTATAAATAAACTTATGTAATGCTGCAGAAAATCGATTTCGAAATTTGAACGGAAATACGTTTTGGGGCCCCTGATACAGAAAAAGGGTTTCTTTTCAAAACGTCCATTCGTCCATCTGTCTGTCCGTCTATGAAAACTCCTAGCGCCTAAACCACACGTACGAACTTTTCCAAATTGAAGAAACCCCTCTCCATCTCGCTCTAGTTGAAGCTTTGAAATTTTGAAAAAAAAAATTCTTTAAAATTTGGGGGTTCTTTACATGAAGCCTCCCCGGACATTTTCAAACTTTTCTCAAAAGCGGCTCCAATTTTTTTCTTAATATTTCTTGTAAGAATACAATAAAATACACGTATAAAGTGCCATAGGTCCGGCTTTCACAGTTAACTCCGAATTTTCGAAAATTGCAAAAGTTTGTATTTTATTCCTAGTCTTCCTACAACTATAAAACGGAAGACACAGATTTTCCCTAAGAATGAAATTTGTTGCCCATAATCAGTTCTTCCATTAAGGTCATGTGGACGTTTCCGTAAATTGCAGTAGTTTTCGTGTAATGGAGCGTGAAATATTTGCAATTTTAAATTACAGTTGCTACAGAATGGTACAGCCTTTCTCGTAACAATTTTTTTCTATTTTCTTGGCGTGGACTGGCTTTAACCTCTTCCTCCATTCTCTGGCCAGCTGGCATCTATCGTCACAGAAAGTACATTTTCTTGACAGTTTCTTAACTTTTCGGTAACTTAATAGTAGAACCGAAATATTACTTCAAGAATATTAGAGTAAAATCTCGTTATAAATAGAAATTTTCATTGAAACATTTGAAGCCTTTTTCAGAAAATGGCGATTAAGCATTAAAGTACATTCGAAATTTGAAGCTATTTTTCACAGGAACATATTGAGTTTTCGAAAAACTTCATTTGAACTCTTTTCAAGCACTTCCACTCACAAATGTAATAATGTATACAAATCGATGGAAGGGCATATTAACGGCGTGAGAGATATCTCAAAACAATTACATTTGCGTATTTAGAAAAAACAAAAGAATACACCAAAATGGACTTTACGTGATATTAAAATGTGCAATTAGCACTATCCATCAGAGAAATTTGAAGAAAAAATTTGGAGCAATTTTTGAGAATATGACGTTTGAACGTTTATGAAAATTCGGAATTTGGAGCTAATTTTTACAGAAACCAGTTGATTTTTCGTGAAACGTTATTTGACTATTCAAAGCACATGTACTCATAAATCTAATAATTGAAGAAATGCCCTCTAATGTAAACATTACAGACGTGAGAAACAAATAAAAAATTACATTTTTGTATTTTTTGAGAAAACAAAAGTATGTAGAAATATGGCGTTTATGTTATCGGATAGGGATGATTGGGCACTAAACCTGCTTAAAATTTACAGAAAAAATGTTTAGCCGTTTTTGAGAAAATCATGTTTGGGTAATTTTTTAATTGCAAATATTCGACGGATCTGTGTCTTCAATGTTGTAGTTGTAGGAAGACCTCCAAAAATCAAACTTGCAATTATCGAAAATTCAGAGTTTACCGTGGAAATGGGACCTACGCTACCTTTATTAGTGTATTTTACTCTATTCTTACGAGAAATTGAATGAAAAAATTTGAAGCCATCTTTGAAAAAAAAATTGAAAATATCCGGAGGCCTTCACATAAAATACCCTCAAATTTGAAAGAATGTTTTTCAAAATTTCAAAGCTTCAACTGGAGCCAGATGGACAGAGGTTTCTTCAATTTGGAAAAGATCGTACGTGTGGTTTAGGCTCTAGGTTTCTTGACATACGACAGATGGACAGACAGACAGACAGACAGACAGACAGACAGAGAGACGGACGGACGGACGTTTTTAAAATAAACTACCTTTTTGGTATCAGGGGACCACAAAACGTGTATTTCCGTTGAAATCTCGAAATCGATTTTTCACAGAATTACATAACTTTTTCTATACATACGTATTTTACTCCCGTATATACGTATGTATACGAGAAAGTAAAAATGAAGTTGATTTCGAGTTCTATTTATACCCGCGAATGGCAACATTCTTCCAATCTTTCAGCACACCGTTGTCAAAAGGCGGGAAACATGTGATTTTGAGGAACTGTAGAACGCTTTTTTTCTACAACTTCTTTTCAAATAGCGACACCTACATCGTTGTATTCCTATCTTCCAAAACTTTAGTATGCAAATAAAAGAAATTTATACTTACCTTTATTTTTAAAAAAATCAAGGTTGTGTCAACACTTCCAAAATTAAAACTGTTACAAATGAAAAAATATTTTTTTTCGCTTATCATCCCCCAACTCGGCGCAAACCGCATTTCGAAACCTCAAACCGTTTGGGAGATATTTGCTGTTTCCATAGATGAAAGATATTACAGTGTATTTCCTCCTTGCTACGGCTACGTTACCTACCTCGCCCTTATCTATCATTAATTTATCAATACAATTAATAAAAATATATGGACAGTGCTACCATTCCCCGTTCATCCTAAGAGAAAAAGTGGATGTAAACAATGGCACGTGCTTTGGGATGCTTGTCTTTCGTTAGTTGACGCGTTACAACCTTAGGCGTGTTCATGTGTAGAAGAAAATAGTTTTCGATGTAGTAGCTCATATCTCTCACAATGTTAAAATTCCAGACTAAACTTACAATCTATAACTCAGATTCCAAAATCAGAAATCGATTGTTCCCTTTTTTTAAAATTTATTACTTCTCGTTCGACAATTATGTCTTTCGAGGGTTTTGAGAATACAAAATATTACATAGCTTCTTAGGATATGGCCATCCTTAAGTCACGGTAGGTTTCTGAACTTTATTGAAGTTTTTATTTTTTAGATTATTGTTCTGTGATTAAAGATGGTATACTGGTGGAAAGGTACGAGGGGAAAGCCAAGTTAAGGAGGTCTAAGTTTATCTTTCGGGAATCTTGATATGATTCGCGGACTGCTATTGTTTCTTCCTAGGTTGAATCTTGCAGTGCAGGGAGCATTTGGTAGGTGGTTGAAGAAATTGCTGGCAAGATTTTTTATTGTCTCCTCAAATTCTGGTATGTTTAGTTCCCATCGGATTTGTCGGTTGGGGATGAACCATGGCGCATTGAGAGTTATTCTCAGATATTTATTTTGGAGAACAAAATTGTTCCCACGTCTGCCCTTCCGGAAGAGGAGATATCGATGACGGTGACAGTTATGTGTCCAACGCCTGCTTGGTATCAGCTCCAACGGAAAAAAATAATCCAGAGAGTCAAGAGGCGAACTGTACCCCACGCACGTGGCAGCAGTAACTGGAGCTGTTGATTTCGTAAGAATTGATGACAGACGCATGTTCGGTCACGCACGGTGGGCGGCGGTATGCTCATGCGAAGCGAAGCAGATCAGTTTAGACACTTTCGTCAAGCAGTTCGAAACGTTCGCTTGAAGATGTCGGAGAGCGGTGCAGGTCCTTCCGTAGTAAAAACACTACAGTGATAAACTATTACGGAGTGGTGAAAAAGTGTGGTATCGAACGTTTTAAATATATTTTAGCGCTTTACAGAACTTCTCGAGCAAGGTATTTCTAAAGTGACGCCAGAACGCTGGTGTAGTACATACTATTAAAGAGGAACAGAGGATATGGGAGGAAGATGGCTTCAGTGACAGTGTCGTGGACAAGATAGTCATCGCCGATGGTTCCTCTTCCAACACAGAACCATCTGCTTCAGACATGCAAGGAATTTAACCTCTTCCTGAAGCAGAGTGATCGTAAGAAAATTGTTTGCATCAGATTAAAGGGTGAATATTAGTTAATACAGTCGAAACAATGTAAATTGGGTACTGACATTCATTGCTCACTTCATTCTCGTAAAGATTTTTGTAAATATAACTTTGCAAACTGGTAGTTAGGGACGATTAATTAGTTTTACTACCACGTAATTTCTGTTAATGTTTGTAAACATGCGTTTGCGGAGCTATTAGAAATGTTAATATTCACCTGCTGATCTTCAGATGTGTCCCTTTTCGAGCGACTACTGACTATACCGAGCGCGCATGGCCGAAAGTAGTGGGAGCGGAGTCGGCGATTGAGAATCGGAGCAAGGCGGTTGAATACCTCCGGTTTGTTTCTTGTTCAGGTCATACCTCCGGTTTGGTTTAGCGAACGAAGAATAGTCATCCAATCTCTATTAAGAATAACTAGTTATCTGAAACTCTTTAAATGTTTTTGTTCTATAAGCGTTCAATCTTTAGCAATATCAATTGGCAAAAAACATTTCTTTTAAACTCAACTATACAGTTAATGAAAAGAACGATAATCGGACGTGAGGAAAGGAGAAAGCGGTGGGGATTACCTCGCGGGGAAGGGAAGGCGTCGGTTGTGCGTGTTGAGTGCCTGGAGGCATGGGCCGCGCGCCCTGCACTTCCAGCTGTTGAGCGGGTCGGCGGATGCGGGACGGGGAGCGAAGCGGGAAGGGACGGTGCGGCGAAAGCGGGGGACGCACCCCGCCAATCACCGTCCTTTGAAGGCGCAGCGAGCGAAAGTGCTGAGACGGCGGCACCCCGCTCCGCTGCTTGGCCGTCGCGCCGCTCCCGAACCGCGGCTGAGAATCTCGTCACCCAGACTGCGGGGGTGGCTGGGTGGTGGGGTGGCGGGGCGGCGGGTGGTAGGGGAGGCGGGGTAGGCGGCGCCGTCTGTTCAGGCGACTCGCCAACTCGCGGCGCCCCGCGGCTGTGGGCAGAGGCGGCGGCCTGTGAAAGGACGCAGGAAAGTGGTAGCGGGGCGGTGCAGGGGTGGGGCTCTGTGAAGCGGGAGGACGCTGGAAAATGGTCTAGGCAATTCGAAGGCAGGTCTCGGGTTGAGGCCGGGGCAGGAACATTATTTGAGGCGTGGCAATTGCGGGGAAGAGGGCTAGGGCAGGCGCGATGGAGGGAAGGTGTGGCCAGGAAGGTCGGCAAAAGCAAGAACGTGGGAAGTGGTAGAAGCCAAAGCGGACGAATGGATGGTTATGAGGTGGGGCTGAGTGGGACGAGGTAGGTGGGGTGGAGGCAGAGGCGGACGCAGGGCTCAGAGCGTGTGCGCGGGCAAAGTTGGGGAGTGGCTGTAGGCTGGAGATAGGGCGGAGACAGGTGAATGTGGAAGAACAAGGTCGAGTACAGGAATGATTGGACGGGCGAGTGCACGGGCAAGAGCACGGGCGCTGGCACGGGTGAGGGCGCAGATCCAAGTTGGGGTGGACGGAACTGGTACGGAAGCGGGGGTAAGGGTGGGGGCGTACGCAGGGGCTAGGTCTGTGGCGAGGACACACTGAGTGGTGCAACAGAGCAGAGTGGAGCACAGCGAAGTGGACCGCGGCGGGGCGGAGCGCTAGCGACTCGGGCTGGAAACAAGGCAGGGCGGAGAAAGGGCAGGGGCAGGGCGAGGTGGAAGGGGGAATGGTGGGGTGGGGGAAGGGAGGTGCGAGGAGCGGCGAGGTTGGCTGCGGCGGAGCAGGCTTTGGAGGAGAGCGGCGAAGCACATTGAGACGACCAACGCGCCGCCAATAGGTCGGAAGCAGAGGACATCTGAGAGACCTGGAGATAGACACTGCTGACCACAGGATTGTGTTCATGGAACTAGTGATGACAAATTTTAGCAAAACATCGATACATCAATAAAAGGTTTTCGTTGTCGATGAAAACATCGATGTTTTAAATATGATAAAACATATCGGTGTAAAATGTCCTAGTTCCAAGGTAGTACGTAACACGTCAGTATTAGTTCAAAGTGTATTCTGCCTTAAATGTGACTATCATCGTCATTTTCTCATCAATGGTCTATGTAGTCAATGCAGTTTAACGATGTGACCACGTAAAAAATAATCAAAAAAGGTAATAACACCGGAGAAAGGTTGCGAATAGCAAATCTTCCGGGGACAGAAGAAAAAGGGCTATTACGACTTAGACGACTCACTATGTATTTGCCCCTCCATTAGAAAATATTACATTGTATTAGGGTAACTCTTAAATACTATTATGCTATTACAACAAAATTAGCGGCCGATAACACGTCATTTACGGGTGGATGCATGCTTTCGGTAATTAGGTAGTAGAAAATATCACAAATATCCAACCTCGCTTGTTTAAAAGAGCATCTGCGTCTAGGACGGCTGTACGATACTCAGCATATAAGAACCTGCTGATTTTGCCTGCAGATAATGTGTTGAATGACACCCCACAGATCCCGCCGGCTACCTTGTCCTCCGTGGTTCAACGTGATATCGCCACGCATTCGAAATCGGTGTCAGATGATTCTCTTGGGGAACGATAGTCACACCAAGAGCAATAAACGCTTATTGTCTACTTTAGTAGCACCAGGGAGATTTCAGGTTCCAGGGTGAATCCATACCTTTTTCCTTCACACTCACCTCTACCATCAGTTACGCCAAGACGCAGCGTCAAGCTAGCATTTCGATACGTGAGAACGCAATGATCTCTATGCTTCGACTTTTCTATTGTGGCCGATGACATTAGGACATTGCTACACTTTCTGCCTTATAAAATGATTCATTTTAATTAATTCACGAACGTCCTTTTCAATGGGGCTCGTGGCCTTAGAAATGTGCTTACCATTGTTTAAAACATTTTTTTTCGTAACGCAGGAGGTGTAACAGTGACCTAAATTTGTGGGTCACTGTAGAAAAATCGAAGTATATCAACATGTACTCATATAATCTCGCTGCATCGGACGAATGGGGCCGATTCGCTGGCACGAAGGTTATCCGCTCTCTAAGTTGATTCTGGAGTGATACACTTAACACAACGCGGCATAAAAGCAGGTTTTAGAATATCTACTCTCGCAATACGATACTAAAAATATATACTAGTTTTGTCACAACTCATTCCATCACACAAAAGAAACTGAACTACTGTATGATTTGTGTAAAGAGGGTGCTCCAGTGGCGGCTGCTCCTTAAGGTCTCTAGGGAGGCGCCCTCCCCACAAAAACAAACCTCGCGAAAACATGCAGAAAGTACTGAACTTTCAAAACGTCGACTCGTTGAATATGTGCATACCACCAGTTCAATTGTAAGGACGAAATTAGTTTTATGTGCCCGCTTAAGCGAAATGTTAATGTTTTCGGAATGGGTAGCATCGTGGAGTACCGGCAGTCCGTCCGTGGCAGGTGAATGCGATGCAATGGAAGCTTGAGGAAGAGTGGGGGTACTGGGAACTGGGTGCGGGCAGCGTGCTGCAATTAGAGTTTTGATCGGCAGAGTTCGCGCCTATTAACTGAGCTAAGAATACGGACTCTTTCATCTGATTTCATAAATTACTGTTTTGTTGGCTGGAAATATATTTAAAAAATCGTTTATTTTCGTGTGAGCACAATTGTGTTTTCCGTAATCAACATAAAAGTTGTCATAGACAGGGATAAAACCCCGATGCATGAAAATCGGTTGTACTCTACATGGCATAGTTTTCCTCGTTCATGAAATATTTTTGAAGATGCAAAATGCATGTGATAGTTCGAACATACATGCCGCCCCTCCTGATTCGCAACCCACCGGCCGCCACTGATCGCAAAAAACTTTTGAAATGCGAGACAATTATAATGGAACGATGTTTCGGACAATTGAAACATCGCTTTCCTATTTTACAGTACGTTTGTCGCGCGAAATTACAAGATGTGCCAAAAATAATTGTTTCCTGTATAGTGCTCCATAAAACTGCAAAAACATTGAGCAGTAGGCTATTTTGACTCATTTATAAATATAAATCGTCTTGCTGCTATCCAAGAAGATTACTCAAGCCTTTTTTATACAGTGACCACCCAGTCTGCTACCTGCATGGAGCTATTAATTAAAAAATAGGGCGGAGCTTGTAATATTTTTGCTAAACAAGTGTGCATTGTTTACATTAAATTATTCACTTAAATTTTATGTTTTTGAGGGCTCGATCACGAGATTGAAAACGCTCTGTGATTGGTCGCATTTTGTGTGACGTCACATACATGTAACAAGTTTAAAGCTGGTCTCCGCGTATATAGCGTGCTAAGTATGACAGAAGAAATTTCTTTCATCGTCGTGAGTGGCGTATAAAGGTTTTAAATTTCTTATTTATCAGCCAACTGCGTACTAGTCGTTGTACTGCGTACTGCGAATTAGGTACTGATTTCTGATTTTTTCTAAAATGGAAAGAAATTTTGTGAAAGCGGACAGTGGAAACCAGTCCAATTTAGACACAGTAATCGTTGGGCAATTCTTAAATAAAAATAATATTTTTTTACTGCAACTGAAAAACTTGCGAACTGCCAAGTAAGTACAATAAAATGTTTGTAGGCTTTACTCTCAAGTTACTGATTTAAAGATAAAATTATTGTATTTTATTGCTACTAAGACTTGAATGAAAAATGATATCAACATAATCTAAAAGAAAGTTGTTAGTTTGTTGACAAAGAACTGTAATCGAATTTAACAATTATTAAAATTTTATTTTCTTTGGTGTCATAGGACTGCAAGAGAATCGTATGGAGTTTGTTATGGGCAGCTGCATCGTGACTCTGGTCTTTGCACAATAAAATTGCAAAGTGTATCCCTTTTTTTCAAATTTATTGTTTTCCTTGATGATATATACATAGCTCAGTTACATTAACTCTACATAGGTTTGTTGACTTACTAACGAAACTAAAATTAATCTTACAACTAGCATTGCGGTCGAGGAAACCTATGGTCAACTCTAATCAGGGTTCATTTCGAAAAATTGTTGTAGGAATATATGGAAAGGGTACTTATTTTTTATTCTCGTGGAATGGTTTCTGACTAGGTTGAATCCGGTTCAATCTGTTATCTGCATTAGGTTGGAGTAGAATTGGGAGGATAGGTATAGAATGTGCGGGATTATAGGTTGGAGATTAAATTCTTTATAGAGCAGTGCATTAGATATGAACCATGGTGCGTTGGTAATTGTCCCTAGGAACTGATTTTGGATAATTTAGATTTTGTTAAGATTCGTTATAGCTGCATTTACCCATATTGGGCATGCATGCAGTAGGAGGGGTCAGACTACTGTTTTATATATTGCGAGTGCGGTCTCAATGACAGCCCACGGAACCCTCTGATACCGAAAAAGTTTTTTGAATTTTATTTTTATTTCATTTTTTAACGTCCGTCTGTGAACACCATTAGCGGCTAAAACATATGTACAATTTCTTCCAAAATGGGTATTTCCAGGCCGACCTAGCTCAACTCGAAGCGCTGGGATTTTGAAAAACTTTCTTCAAAATTTGGAGCTACTTTACATGGAGCCCCAGGAACTTTTTCAAATTCTTTTCAAAAATGGCTCCAAATTTTTTCTTCATATTTATTGTAAGGATAGAGTAAAATATGCTTATAAAGATGGCATTGGTCCAATATTGAAGGTTAACTGTGAATTTTCGAAAATTGCAAACGTTTTAATTTTTCCGGCGTCTTCCTACAACTACAAAATTGAAGATGGAGATTTTGCCTTCAAATTTATTGACCATAATTCGTTCTTTCGTCAGGAACATTTTTTTAAAATTTTAGTAGTTTTCGCGGAATATTGCGAGGAATATGTGCAATTTTAAAAAATAACAAATACAAGATTCTCTCAAAATGACTCTAAATTTTTTTTTAACTTTTGGTAAGTATAGTGCTTAATGTACCCTACGAGATGACATAAACCCGATTTTGCTCTATACTTTTGTTTGTTTTTGTTTGTTTTTTTCAAAAATTACAAAATATATTTCTTTACTAGCCTCGCACGTCCTTAATATTTACATTAGCGTCGATTTGTTCACATTGTTGCATTTAAGAGTTGATGTTTAAATGATGTCATATACATTTTCTCAAAAACTCTCGTTTTCTGGGAAAACGAGTTGAAACTTCCGCATTTTCACAAACGCTCAAACGTTAATTTCTCAGAAACGGTTACAAATTCTTGTCTTGAAACGTTTAGTACAGATAGTGTTAATTTCACTGTTAAAGATGATTTCAATTAATTTTGCTGTATTCTTTGTTCGTTCTTTTTTAAATAATTTCTTCATCGACAATGAACTGCAATTCATTTTTCACGTTGTTCCTTTCACTTTCACTATCACTTGAGGAAGACACATTTTTTTCACAAAAGCGGTAATGACGTAACACTAAAGTACCCTATAAACGCAAATGTTTCACTTTATCAAACAAAATGCTATCACGTCTTGTTAATGAATAGAGTGCACGTTCAATGCGCTGATAACTGTCTATAGGATGTCAACTATACGCTGCAATCTGACTTATCGATCGGAGCATCACATGTTTCGAGAGTTTCGTTCAGACAGTCTTTTGCTTATACTTGGAGGATATCCTTTCAATAATAAGGTAATCAATATACATAGAGAAAGAAGTATATCCTTTCACTTATACCTTTTCCTCGAAATCAACACTTTGTACTTCTACGTTTTACTTGCGAGTTTATTCTATAGCTTTGTACATGTGGCTCAGTGAAGAGGGAGCTCCAACCTCATTCTTTTTATCGCCCAGACATTACCTCTTCAGATTTTAATGTTTGTGGTGATCAAATGAGCTTTGCTTGTCTTCGAGATCAACGACAACGAAGACTAAAATCTTAACACTGGTTAGATCAATGTACGTAATTAAATGCAGGGGAAATAAGAAGACTAGTAATCAGATGAAAAAGAGCAGAGAAGTCAGTAAGCATCACGTGGTAAAATAGACAAAAAAGTATTGTACCGATTTCCTGACACATGTGTGGATTACGTATATGAAAAGCTCGAATTTAGTGAATATAATATTAATGCTTTCTTGAGAAATTATTAACCTGTAACGACCGTGGAGCTAGATGAGACACGCGAACACTGTAGAGCGGTCACTGTGCACGATTTACATATTTTTTTAGGATTAAAAGAACAATGATCGTGGTTTCGTACTAGATGAACAATCAAAACAGATCCTGATTGTTGTATGAAAAACAACAGTTCTTTAAAAAATATCACCATCCCAAAAATCCCTCAGTTCCTGGACAATCCGTAATGGGTTACAATACCAAAAAGTACTAGAGTCGCTACAATCGCATATACTACTTTATCGCATTATTTGTAACCGGTGCGCAATATTAAAATACTACTACGTGAACCTGCAGAAACGTTTCCAATGAGCAATTTTTTTTATCTTCGCTGGGTTTCGAACTTACGTTGTTAGATTTACCACCCATTCACGTTGCCCCTACACCACCAGCGTCACGTGCTTTTCTGATGAAAAATCGCCACTCTCCTCTGCAGTATTACAATACATTCTGTTTACTACGTAAATACAATTACTCTTACGCTTGCATACAATTAAGCTTGCAAAGCAAATTTTGGAATTTGCACGCGGTCACAGTTACCGCACAACGGTGATTAAGAGTTAACTTAATGATTCTGTTTAAGTTACATGGAAAGCTTTATACCAGAATAACTGCCTGCCTTGTAAACGCTGCATCATATCCTTGGGTAGTTACGATAAAGTTTGTTTCATCGTCTTCTCTCTTTTTAGAAGTTAGGTATGCCATTAATCAGAGGAATTCTAATTTTCTCGGCAGGAAATTAAAGAAATATCTCCAAGACGATAAGAAAATGACTGAAATTGTTGGTGCTTATCTTTGTATTTGGAGCCCTGTATTCTCATCATATCTTGCGGACCAAGGTGCCTGGAAATTACCATTTTAAAATTCCCAATGCATATCGTAACCCTCATTTTATGGCGCGGTTATTCACCTTGGTTACATGCTATTAATTGTTGGGCGGGTATTCACTTTGAATACGTTGGTATTAACAGTGCTGATCCAATAATAATCTTTCGTTGTCATCTTCACCAAGAGACATTCGGGAAATCGTATGCCGAAATATATTTATAAACCATCAAGACTGCTTTACCAGTGTCCATTTTGATGGTTATCAGAGCAATTGTCTTTCTACACTGGCTTTTTGATGGAAAAACATCGCACTAATAATAATAATAATAATAATAATAATAATAATAATAATAATAATAATAATAATAATAATAATAATAATAACAGGAGAATATCTTGTATTCCTGACTGAAGTAGTCATACGAAGAACCAAAACGAGAACGAACACGCCTGAACGTCTAGAAGTGGAATTTTAGTATTTTTACAATGATATTTTTGATTCAACAGAATCGATACAAATGCCAGGAATATCGGAAACGAAAGAATGGATTCTGTAAATATTACGAACATTTCAACCTCCCTCAATTCGGTGTCTCTGAAGAATAATTTCCTCTTTCTCCAATATGTGAGCCCCTTGTGCGTTTCCTGGAGTTATTTCCGGCGCGTGTTGCCAAAAGAAATTTTTCCTTGACGTAAACGTCTCTTTGTCGTGGCGTGGTGAGTCTGCAGCGAAAGATAACAGCCGTCGCAAAAAAGGTCGTCCGTTATCTGTTTTGCCTTTACATCGCCGTTGTGTGGGACTTGCTGCCGCGTTGAGAATGTGTGAAATTGTGCGGCAGGTCGTAGAGGTATGGAAAGAAGTTCCTCTTAGGGTTTTTACTCGCATATTTAACTGTGCCAGTTACTTGAATTATTTGATCGGTACACAGGTGGAGTCGTGAAAAAAAATCAATTCATTAATTTCGTTAATTCGTGCTAAATTCAAAAGTGTTATATTCAAGATTGCTTTATTGATTTTCACAAATTCATAAAAAATTGATTTAGTGGTAGCTTTTCCCAAATATGTCCCGTAGCCAGCTTTTGGGCGTAGAGCGCATATATATATATATATATATATATATATATATATATATATATATATATATATATATATGGAGCAATATTTCGTTAAATTTTGTCTTCTGTTTCGTAACGTCGCGGTCAGTCATTGCCTTTTGTCCCTTCGTCCAGGGTCTCGGTACCGTTAGTAACCGAGATTCCCAGACAGTCACCTATCCAAGAATCCGTAATCTCTAGTTGCTTAACATTCCGTGACTTCATTAGCCGTAGTTAAGCAACTCGGCAAACTACCAACCAAATTTCATTTGGTTTAGAATGAACAAACGAACAAATACGAAACGTCATATGAAATAATTTTCAATCACAAAATGCTACTCTGCTTTTATTAGTAGACCATGCCTTAACTTCCATTACATTTATAGTTCACATGAATGCTTCATGGTTCACTTCGTTTAACGGATCACATTCACATACATCAAACAACATACAAATGTAAAATTACAGCAGTATACAAGCTGTAAGCCGCAACAAGCCTCGAGGCGTGAGATTAATTTGTACCTCTAAAAGGCTTCTCTGAGTGAAATGTTCACTCCCGGTGGAAACATAACTTTTTGTTTTTCCCACAGTAACTGTAGAAGCAGGTCCTCGCCAGTGGAGATTTACCTCTCGCCACTACGGCGTAAAGCGGCGAAACTCCCCAATTAGAAGTTACCAGCAGTGTATTTTACTTGTGTGATTCCATTCAAAACTATGCAGTAATTTACTCAAATGTATAATTAATATTAATTGAAAATATACATTATGAGTAGACCCCGGAATTTTAGGCTCAAAAAGTGATGATTAAGGCACCTAAAATATGTAACAAAATTATGAAATTACGAAGTCTTGAACATGAAGTGTGACGTTTTGGGCATTTAAAGTGGGTTGCAACTTTGTTCCTATTGACACTAAGCAATGGAGATGATACAACACAGGAAAAGATCCTCCCCACACACGCACACACACAGAAGGTAACTCGAAATTATCATTTTCCTTCCTCGGAGTTCAAGACTTGGGTCGTACTTTGTAAGCTTCGCCTTTCCAACAGTAGGCCTGATTAATAATAATACTTACTATATAGTAATTTATGCTTTCTAAATAATTCTAAATTTAAAACCGCCGAGTAAAATATACAAATAATACAGAGAAATCTGTCTAAACCGGAACCTGTTCATGCCGAAAACCTGCCTTAACCCGAAAATGTCCCCGTCCGGTGAAGTTAAATGGCATTTTGCACAGCATGAAAGGGAACCTGTCCAACGCGGAAACGGACCACAAGGTACCCCCGCCAGCGGGGCAGTGCCCCAGTCGCGACAAGCTCTTCGCCATCGCCTGGGTTCAGGACATGGGTGGTACTGTAGTGTATGTAAACGTGTCTGCAAGGGGATAGGACATTGACGAGGAAGGAAAGGTAGCGCGCGGTCTGTGTCTCTTTTGTTAGAAAACTACTCCGGCATTCGCCTGGTATTATTCTGAGAAACTACGGAAACCAGACAGGCTGAATTCGAACCAGCTCTCTAGCTAGCGCCACAGTCGCGTCTCGAACCCTAGAACCTTCCGATCAGAGTCGCTGCTAATTCCACACACGTCAATACTGGCTCTAAGATAAAGTTTGTCAGACATTTGTTTGATGTGTTTTGCATCAGTGATGTGGTGCCGATAAATTCGGATATGTTCGTCGATCATCATCAACTACAAGAGTTAGACTTGTTCAGTCTGTACCGGCTCCTGAAAACTGCTCACTCCATTCTCTCCGAGGCCTTCCCACATTTTTTCTCCCTTTTGGCTCGTAGGCAACTTTGACTATTATTTCTTCGGGCATTCTTAATATGTTTTTTTAATTTTTTCTATGTATTCTTTGATAATATCACACTTAAAATTTCTAGTTCGTTTCTAATTTCCTTGCTTTTCTTGTGATCAAGAACCTGCTATGGTTTGAAGAAACTTCATTTCAAATGATTCTAATTTTCTAATTCGGTCTTTAGTTAATATCTAACACTCACTTCCGTATAACAACATGGGTAGGGCCATTGTTTTGTACAGTTTCATTATAGTTTCTTTTCTAACTTTAGTTTTTAAAGTTCGAGCTACTGTGCCACAAAAGTGTCTATATCTGCTTAATTTTACTTATAAATCATTATTTTTATAATATGTTATTGTATACCCAAGATTATTAACTACATTTAACTGTTCTATTATATTTTTGCAAGGGTTATTTTTGCTCTTCTTGGCTCACAACCCCTAAATGCCATGATTTTTAGCTTTGTTTATTGATATGGTCATGTTATATTGCTTAGCATATTATCTAATTTATATATTGCTTCCTGGATACCGTCTTCTTTGGAGCCTAGAATGACTTGATCATCTGCAAACAATACTGTGATAATATTTACATTATTTACTATAAATTCTGTTTAAAATTTTTAGCCACTCATTTATGACTTCGACAATATATATTAAGGACGCATTGTCTACAATGACCTGCTCATATCAACACTTCACAACCTCGAGTGCAAGTTTTCATATTAGTTAAAGCGCTCTACAACTATAGTCCGTCACGTCGAGTATTATTTATAATCATCGTGCTACCATATAATCAATACTATCAATAATTACCTTGTAAAACACCTACGTCTACAACCTACTAAGATAATGTTATGAGAAAGCTACGAAAATAATATCCGCTGAGTTTAGCTCAGAGACAGCGTTGCCTCTCACTGCAGCGTCTCTGACTGGGAGGTCGTAGGTTTCGAGTCTCGATGGTTGTGTATTTTTTCTCGTAGCTATGTATTTACTATCGTCATAGTCTATGTAGGTCGAATTCCGACGCTGTCTGGAGGAGATTTCTAGCGGTCGGCAGCTCTGTTCGATAGTTTTCCTTGGTTTCTCCCATGAATGTGAGGCGAATGCCATACCAATACCTTAACGGGCCATGAGCCGCGCACGTGATCTTCGTTTTCTCTTCCTTGACCTATCCTCTCCCTTTACACACACACCCCTACACTTGTATGCAGTGCGCTAACACACATGTCAGGAGACTAGTCGGGAGTTTACAGTCACTAGACAACGAATTAGGATTATCTATTTTTGGTCCCATTTCCGGATCTTTTTCGCAACTTTATACTCACTCAGTTTATTTGTCTGAGCGGAAATGAATGTGGGGAATTCTTCCTTTGCCTTGAATAATGCGATAATTCAGTTCGCCACTGCTAGATATCTTAGAAGTCTTGAGTTTTTCTCGGTGTGTGGTGTAAGTGCGGCTATACGTAGTGAGTGTTTATTTTGGTCCTCTTTGTTTACTTACACTGTTGAGAAAGGAAGTTGTGTTATTGAACTTAATAAAGTAGTTTACCAATTATATCAGAGTTTTTCCAGTAAATATTGTATGAAATGAGTTGTACATTTGTGATTAATAAGGAAACAATAGCAAAGGTAAAAGAGGAGACCTGAGTTGAAATAAAAAAAGGGAAATTCTGGTTTTGTTGACGTTTTCGAACTTGGAGAGCGTGTGAAATAGCCAGGAAATGTAATGTTTCTCACAAAGTGTTGGAATAATTAAAAGAAAGGTAGAATGAGGTAAACCACTTACACCGACAAAGTGGCAAAACTGTAGCGATCATAGAAAAACCATTCCAATGCAGGAGCGAATGTTGAAAAAAAAATCTTTCTGTGGCCGAAAGGCTACTGTTTAGAACATTCGTGCTTTTTTAAGCAATTCAGGTTCTAATTTAAGCACAAAGACAGTTAGTAGGCGACTTCACGGATGTGGTTAATGCCACCGACCAATAAAAATGCCTAAGTTAAAACCGGCCATGACGAGCATGCATTTATGTTCGGTTTCGAGTCATAAACATTGGATTGCAAGAGATTTGTCACAGGTAAGATTATTAGTTATAATGCTTTATGAATTAATTATATTCATTGACTTCCCTCTGTTGCAGGCTTTGTCAACATTTTATTAAAACTTAAAAATATTTTCAATGACTAATTTTTTCATATTTTTTACTCCATTCATTCCCTTGTTGCTAGTTTGCTTCTCAAATAAGTCAATATTGGAAAATATGCAAAATTAAGTAAGTAAGGATGCAGTAAGTAAGGAGACTATCTAGATAGCAGTTTAAGTTTGAGTGCCTTAACAAAACTATTTAATATTCCGGTAAACTTACGGTATGGAGTGTGATATCTCTCCATGGCACTGAAGCATTGTATTTTGTTGAGGGTACCATGAGGAGAAAGAATAATTTGAACTTGCCCAGTATACTTGCCTAATTCCTCAAATGAGTGAGTGGTATCCAGAAAATAATGGAACTGCCAAGCAGGATGAGTGATCGTGCATACTTCAAACTTTATCTGCAATAGTTAGGCATCCAAGTGCTGGACTGGCCAGGGAACAGCTCAGACATAAATCCCATAGAAGAGATATGGAATATTATGAATATTGTCAGTAGTCTAATGATCACTAATATTCCTTAAATTAAACGGCATTTGGAACTACAATGGCTACATTATGCGGCTATTGCGGAATTTGTGGCACTTAGTGTCAACAGAATGCCAAGACGCATTATGAATGTTAAAGAAAAAGATGCTAACAAAGAAGTAGATTGCACAATTAATGTGAAAATAAGTATATTAGTAAATAACTTTTGAAATATGATAGGAAACGAGTAAATGTAATAAACAAACTGAAATAAAGCAATAAAATGTAAGGATTTATGGAAATTCCTAATTCATTGTCTACCCACTGTAGAACTTGTCCCGACGGGGACGGCGCGCCGCGGTGCCCCTCTGGAGAGAGTTACCTGAAGCTAGAAAAGTCCATGTGAGTGGACACGTAGGTCGACGCCGGATCTCACCATCCAGCAGGGGAGCCACAACGTCCCCTCCCGCAATACAACATTCACTACACTAACGGGACGTACGGTCATAGCAGTTTACGTTGATCACTCAATAAAAAAAACTAACAATCCTCACTTCCAGGTAGCGCGGAATATTTTCCGCCCGTGAATGCGTGTCCTTTTTAACCGGCTGAACGCGAGCCGCGGGGCAACCTAGAAGGTTTCACCTTATCCCCTCACTCGTCGCCCGCCTTGTGCAGCGCTCGCCGACCCGGTCGACCCAGTCGGAGTTTAGAGCTTGGTCCGTCTGGGACGGTGCCCCGCTGGGGGAGATACCTAAACGGGGAAATTTCCCGCAAGTCGACATGCGGGTCGGCACCGGATCTCTCCATCCAGCGAGGAAGTTACACTGTCATCTCTCACAATAAAGCATTGACAACACGAACAGGACTTATGACCATAACAGTTAACGTCCATCATTTTATCCAAAAAAACACGCTCCTTCCTTTCCAGTAGAGCGCAAGCATTTTCCGTGCGTGAATACATCCCGTAATTAATCGGCGCGGGCTGAACCTGAGCAGCGGGGCCGCGTAGAAGCTTTCGCCTTATCCCGTCATCTCGTCGCCCCCCCGCGCGGCGCCCAGCGACCCGCCGCAGCCCACGCAACCCGAGGGAGAAGCAAGAAGCCCGGCTCCCTCCCTCCCCCGCACCGCGCCGCGTCTCTTCCCCGCCGCAAGAACGTGCCTAGGGTCTCCGGCCGCGGCGCACGCACTGTTTTTGCCCGCGCTGCGCCAAGCATGAACTCAGTTTGCGCAGCGGAATGCTAACAGCGGAGGCACTCTTTGCTGACGACGGGCGGCAGGCCGCTGGGCGCGCAGTGAGGATGGGGTGGGGACGGTGGAAGGAGCGGGGGAAGGACGGACGCGGAATGGAAGCCGAACGGAGGGGGCTAGGGCAGTTTACGGTTGGGGCGTGGCGATGGCTTCAGACGTGTCAGATGCGTAGGGGGAAGAAGGAGTGAGGGAGGTGGGGAGGAGAGGCAGGACAAGGGCGGACGTGGAATGAGGAACGAGGATGAGTACTAAAGCAGCGACAATTTCGGGCGGGGGCGTCGCATGGCGTGGGTGGGAGCAAGACGAAGCCGTGGCGGGGCGTGGCAGAGGAGGGGCAGGAGAGCGATCTGAATTCGGGAGCGGGCGGGGCGGGGCGGGGCGGAAGTAGGGCCTGGCGGGAAGAGGGTAAAGAGGGAGCAAGAGGGTAAAGAGGGAGCAGGCGGGGCGGGACGGGGAGGAAGTAGGGCGTGGCGGGAAGAGGGTAAAGAGGGAGCGGGCGTGGCGGGACGGAGCGGAAGCAGGGCATGGTGGGAAGGGGGCAAAAGGGAGCGGGTGGGGCGGGCCGGGCTGGACTAGGGCGGTCGAGAAGAGGGCAAAGGGTGGGCGTGACGGGGATGGTTGGGGCAATGGTGGGCGAGGAGGAGAGGGCAGGGCGGGGACCGTACGGGGCGAGTGAAGCGTTGCGCGGTGAACTTGAGGCGAAGCCGAGGCGAGGCGGAGCGGGGACAGGGAAGGAACCGCGGTGCGGGGGCGGAGGCGGAGGCGGCGTTGAGCGCGACACCGGAGTCGTGGGTGGAGCATATTACATGTTCGTCTACGGAAACGGACCCTCCCGCCGGTGTTCTGTTCTTCGGCGCGTGGTCGCGTCAGGAGGTGCAGGACGAGGATACATTTGTTGCTTGAGGTACGCCCGTATTTCTTTGATGTATAAGAAATTATTAAACTGTTCTACTACTAAGTCTGCCGCGTGGGTGTAGTGACATTTTAAGAACGAGAGCGTAAACGTCAAACTGCCATATCAAATATTAATTCAATGAAATTAAAAGAAGCGGAAGTGTGTAGAAGATATAGAAAAAACATACAACGGAATGAGTAATAATTACAATAATATTAATTTTGCAATAAAACAAAATAAATATGACGATACTCGTATCACTGCCACCTAACAAGAATGGGAAACGAGAACTAAGGAATTTGCGAACGATGGATTAGTTTATTACTAATACGTTTATTTATTTATTGAACGTCAAAAACAGTCAAAAAGTGTATTTGGCATATGGAGGGAACCATCCACCAACGAGGTCTAAATTCTGAACAACAGGGAGGAAGTTACTGGTGTACAGAAATTAAAATTTAATCTAAATGTTCATTATCTGTGAATTACGACAATATATTGTCCTTTGGTTCTTTAAACACTTATTAAAAACACATTATCGCTATTTTATTCCCATTTTTTGGTTTTAATTGTGGGAAACAACTATTTGTGCGTGAATATTTCTATGTTTTTTGTGATATCTGCACCACCTCCATATCTGGCGGCGTCAGTTAAGATCTGAAGTATTTGACTTATTAATTCTTCATTGTGCTTATTGTAATTTAAAATGAGAATGCATGTATTTTGCTGAAGTGGAGCATGCATGTATTTTATGAAAACCTTTGAACTATTTAAAGCGACACAAATTTATTTTAATTATATTGATTTAACATCAAAGACAGTTAAAAACTGTGTGACGCGTTACTGGGACAGATGTATTCTGTGCAAATTTTCTAAATTCTAGAATCCCTTTCCTAAGCCATAAACAAGTAGAATTCTGAATACAGAAGGATATGAGCGTTTTTGGCAAGAATTGACAAGAAAATTTTCTCTTCGGTGTAATAAAAATATTTGGAAGAGCAAATTCACTATAGTTTTGAACACATGTCCCTTATCGTGCCCTTCGTGAAAGAATCGAGGTCCTGCTGTGTCAACATTAACGATAACTTGAATTACTATATTTCCCAATGAACTCTAGAACACGTGCAGAGATAGTGAAGTTACATTTATGTCTAGAAGCAAAACAAGAGTCCTTCTCAGTATTCACTCAAAGGATCACGGAAACTGGACTAAAAACCTGCTTATTAAAAAGTAAATCAAAACAAACTTTAACAATAACACAACTATAAAGGCATAAAACTTTCTTTCGAATATTTGCTTGACAATTTTATAAATTACATTAACAGCCTTTCTTTCTGGAACACTAATAAATAAATTATCACCAAGTAGAGTCTGTCGAAAAGACTACATATAGTTGTCCATATGCAAAGCAGTGCTTGTCTAGATTAATACCCCACTAGTTTTAAAGTTTGCCCTTGAGATTTATTTATTGTAATTTAAAATTTTACTTATTAAGGGCAAAACTGCACAGCTTCATCATTCACAACAAACACTAATCATGTGCAAATTAAAATCGGGGTATATTCAAACTTCAGAACACACAATAAAGACTATTCAGTTTAATTTGAAATGAAAATAACAAAGAACTTCTTAACTAAGTGGAAATAAACCATATTTCTGTATATAATACGCTAAAGAAGGATGATTTATTTCTATTATTTAAAAGAGGCGATGGATACAAAATGCCATAAATATGCTACTACTGGATAGGAAATTACCTTTGAGAGGAGCATCGAATAGATTTAAGACGAAAAATAAAGGATTTTGTATATTATGGACATGCATATAAGAGTACACACGTTACCAAAGTTCAAAATCTCGAAATCTATGTAAAATTAAATTGACTATCTTACATTGAGTGCAATTTATTATCTGAGAAGAAGCCTTTTTGTGAGTAACCGCTAGCAATATTATATTGCTATTTTATATTGTTAACAACCAATAACTTTGAACATTCCGTGCATAACTTACGGTTATACTAAATGTACTTTAAAAACATCCCAGTTTCGAAAATCATTTCTTACCTTCTTTAGCGACAGGTCTTAATAATAAGTAGAAAAATAGTCGAATCGTGATATATTTGATGAAATCTGTATGTAAACCTTATATATGAGCCGCATTTTAGAAATTATTGGCCGTTAATAAAATTATAGTTATATTCTTCCATACAATAAATATCAAAATGTTCACCCATACACAGTACGGGTCTAAACGATATAACTCACGGTTCATGATCTGGCCTTTGAAGTTGGGTCCTATTGTGAGGCTATTTACATTAACTTCTAAAACCTTGATTTTCAATGTCGGAATGTTCGCACGGGAGCAACTAGTATCATTCAAACATCTTAAAGGAGAAAGATTCACGTAGCTTACCTTTGTGTCTTTTACGAAAATAATTTTGCTTTTCAAAATAGATTTTCAGCAATACAGGTCACCCCTTATAACAGACTCACCCCTTATACACGTATTATTAATATATTTCCCATACCAAAAGAATCAAAGAATTAACAATTTTTGTATTTCAGCAATTAAAATTTTGCGCTGGCAAACGGAGGCATGTAAACGGTTCTACAGGGTCTATAAGTACTAAACACAAAAATTGTACTAATAGTTCAATGAATATAATTACAAATTTAATGGTTACGCTCATACTCATTTTTACGATATGGGGGAAACTGTCACTCAATATCAAGCTCATTCGAATTGTATCTTTCGTTGAATCAATCCAGTTATTTTTCTTTGATGGACTAATTTCTAGCGAAGAAGAGGTCCTTCTCAGGGCCGACATGTCTTGACAGTCTCACAAAAACTGGGACTGTAAAAATCGATTTATCATACTCGACCTTCAGGCAAGTGTGCTTTCGCTCTTATCGCACTTCCTATCAACTCCTTTCACTGAATAACCCTGGACGTCTTCGGTCAATAACCGCAGCGCAGCCAAAGCAAACTTGACATTTCCAAGACATTGAGTTGTAAAACAAACACATTTGAATGTATGGGGAATGTTTGGTAAATGTTACGTACATATAAAACCATACTTCGCTGACTTCGTTCAAAATTATAATTGTTGGCAGATTTTGTCGTAATTTATCAGAATTATTATTTAGCAGGTCAACTCGCGTTTTCTTACGCTGACCAAATACGAATAGGCGGTCATAGGTAGATGGGATTCCCATCTAAGTGTGTGTGTGTGTGTGTGTGTGTGTGTGTGTGTGTGTGTAAGGAAAACTACTGACTACAGTAGCAGGTCGCTAGAATTCTCTGCTAGTCCGTGGCTGAATAATCGACCTTGTTATCTACCTAGTGTCGAAAATCCTGCCACCATTGGGATTCGAACCTTTGGACCGTTCTTGTCAGAGACACCACAGTGACATCAGGTGAAGACCTGAGCCACCTAAGACGGTACAATTGTACTTTAAAAATCAGGAAAACGAATTTTTGAGTGCTCGTGTTTCCAGAGGATTCAAGTATATGGTGGTAGGAGCTGAACCTGCACGTACTTGCAAGATTCTGTCGGGAGGCACTGTGACCTTAAAGTTACCATGTAGTAAGAAAATGAAACAAGTTCTTTAGTTTTGACGCAATACCTGCGGCATAGACTAAAAAAGACTGAAGGCAGAAAAAGGAAATTCAAAACAAACTTTCATTACACTTCTGACGAACTGCCATTAAACATTGACAAATCACAACTTCATGTTCACCAAGGATACAAACATGGCGTTTCATGAAAGTAAGTATTCTGGTTGTCACAAGCCACAAAACCACATAATTGAAGAATGAATGAATGAATGAATGAATGAATGAAAGAATGAACGAAAGAATAAATAAATAAATAAATAAATAAATAAATAAATAAATAAATAAATAAATAAATAAATAAATAAATAAATAAATAAATAAATAAATAAATAAATAAATAAATAAATAAATAAATAAATAAATAAATAAATAAATAAACATAGAAACTGATAACTACTACAATGTCTGCATGAAAACTCTTCATATGACGGTCGCGGAAGGCAAATTTTCATTATTTTCATTACGCATAATTGCATCGCTAAGCATATTTTTTTATCAAGACATCAGCTACTTCTTGCACATAAACAATAGACTTTCTATGATCTCATTGAAAAAATAAAAGATTGAATGCGGTGATTATGGATTTTAAATATTTTCATTGGACACATCAAACATTCAAACATTTAGAGCAACATGCCAATGACTGAACTGAACATGCAGTAATGAAATGGCTTCTGCCACTTGTCACTGACCGCCGCGCCGTCTCACCTTAATATAGTCGTTTCGTAAGTCTTCATCGCCGATTTCTCACGGAAATATTTTGAGTGCAATATCACCGAGCGGTCAAAGTTTTCCCAGTCCTTTTTGTGCTGTACATTACCAACTGTGTTTTTGCAAATATCGTGTATGTAAACTGTAGATGCAATTAAAATCCACAGTTGAATACCAGAAGATTGATTGTGAGCGATTCCGGGCGCGGGGTACTAGGGCCAATAGACCTGTAAGTGTAGTTACTGTGTAACATTTGCAGGTACATTGGCAGGTACAGGTACATTACAGGTACAATGTAAGTGTAGTTAGTGCATGTTTTCTCTCTCTGGAGGTAGCGGTGTTTCCCCTCCCCCTGAATGGCGAGATCCGACGCCGACCTACCGTCGGTTAGCGGAGATTTTCCAAACCAGGTATCTCCCATCAGTGGAGGCACCGCTCCAAACGGGAGAAGCTCTAAGCACCCGACCGGCCTCCCGGCATGAGTGGTAGTGTGGTGCATGTTAGTTTAAGGGAAGAGGATAGGACAAGGACGAGGTAAAAAAGATCGGGCACGGTCCGTGGCCCGTTTGTTAGGGTATTGCTCCGGCATTCGCCTGGTGTTGACCGGAGAAACCACAGAAAACTACCGATCAGAACAGTCGGTCACTAGAATTCTCCTTGACAGCGACTGAATTCGACCTAGCTGACAAGCTAGTGTCGAAAATCCTGCATCGTCGGGACTCGAACCTAGGACCTCCTTTCAGAGGGACTGCAGTGATATCAGTTGATGCCCTGAGCCATCTCATCCGGTAACACCGTAAGACTTCTAATGCTCTTACAATCTCGTAATCTTTCAATTGGAGCAAAAGGGGGAAAACTCCGCAAGTGAACGTACAGTATGGCAGATCTCACGTTCCAGCAGGGGAGGAACACATTTATTTAATTGTACTTTGACGTTAAATAAAGAAGCAGTTTTGAGATGTCAAGTGTTATAATGAAAATATACCAAATGCGCTCTTAAATTCCTACATGGGTAAAGTGAAACATGATCTCTGAGATGCAATGTGGATTTACACTTCATGAAGAAGCACATTTTGTTTACATCGATGAAGCACCCAAAGCCTTGAACTGGTTGTACCTATAATTATATGAACTGATTGTACTGGTAATAAATGAGCATCTGAAAGAGGTGCAAAGTCAATGCATGAATATAATAGACACACGTATTTACCTGTATTGCCATACTGCAAGATTCTGTCTCAAAATCATAAATGTATTATTTTGGTTTTTAAGGTGAAATTCAGCAAGAACTGCATGGAAGTCATAACACAGTCACTTTTTGCCGATCCGATGGCCGAGATCGCTAAGGCAGTACTGTCGTAGCGATCTCAGACCGAAGGATCGTGGGTTCGAGTCCCGCCTCCGGCATGGTTGTATTTGTATTCGTCCTTTCACCCCTTATCATCACCATATCGTTTCATCTTCACAGTTACCATAACATTAACTCCAATAGTGGTCGCGGATGACCTAGATGCTGATGCGACCTTAAATAACCAAAAAAAGTTACCTTTTGTGTCCAGAATCGAATCAACGGGCCATTTCAGAATTTTTTCACGGATGAAGAGGATGTGTTCCGACATTATAGGAGTTGCTACTTGTATTTATAAACAGTAAATTGTTTAAAATATAAATTCGACATTATTCGATTTACAAACACATTAAATTACATAACGTGCATTTTGGTCTATATCCGTTTCTGATGTTAACAACAGGCTCTAGTTGAATAACAGCACTTACGCAGACAAAAATGTCACATGGAAACTTATGTACCGAATTCAAGTTCGAGAATACTGAATAGAGAGAGAATTAAATGGGGTAGACATACGATGGCAAGATACTCTTGTTTGTATTGTTGGTTAGTTTACATGGGTTGGAAACTAGGAAGCGATATAGTTCTCCGCGGCGAGTGAGCACTGCTGGTAATGTTTATCTTGACATTCGAAATTCTCACGAGTAACCAATTAATTTCGACTCCTGTACTTGCCACTTGGGACCGCCACAAAACAGTCTCGGTCACATTTCTTCGCTATTTGACTTGGTCTCTGGCCGCACGAATATTAGATATTTGCACGAAAATTGACAAATGTTTTGATTTGGACAGACTTCTAATGACATATCTCTTACACGTAGCAAGAATAGAGCTTTCATTTTTGCCTTTTTTATTGCATCGAATTACCATATGCACTTCATTCTCTGTATTGACTTTAAATATTGTTATTGTAATTCTAAATGTACAACATATCAACTCATAAGGGAAGCCAAAACCGACTAAACATGTCAGTGCTTTTCATAATCACACTATGTGCTTGCGGAAGTGTGATTATGAAAAAAATTGTGGAAATAAAATTTGATCGCCGAATAAGAAGGAACATGGTGGATGGAGATGCGTTCTAGCGCAATGACGTTGACTTAGGTGATCTACGCTGAAACGAAAACAGAAAAACATAGCAGCAGAGAATGAAGCTCGTTTGTAGATAGAAGATGAAAGCAGTGAAATATTGTTTTAGTGAATAATTATGACAGTGACATTGTGAGATTTTCACTGTTTAAGAAACCTCATTTCTGAGTTGGGTTACAGTGGCGACTGATGGATTGCAAATAAGAAGAGGTGTCATGAACCTCCGAACAATCACATACATTTCTGCCTTAAGAATATTTCTTGAAAGAAGAAAAATTTAGAGTACTTCGACCGATTTTGCAAGAATCGGAATTTAAATCCCAGCCTAAGGGAACATTTACTTTGTTGATAAAAGATAACATTCTGAGATCTACAATAGATAATTTTAAAATATTTCTAACAGAGAAAATAGTAATTTTTGAAAAGAAAATTCATGAAGAAAAATATTGTTTATAAAGAAGTAATTTATGAAAAAAGGCATAATGTTCTTACCTTAGTTATCAGGTTTATAATGGACGTGTATTCTCCTCTCCTTTCCCGTGCCACTGACAAGAAGCTCCATAAAGATGTGTGCTTTTGAGTCTGTAGTTTATTTAAAACAGCTCTCTGTGGTCCTAACCTTTCCTCGTGTAACTTTATTCGAAAAGTAAGATTTTGTCTGTCAATACTCAAAAATATTCATCACAATATCTACAGAAATAAGTTTCAACAAAAAATTAGAACACTGTTAGGAACTACTGAAACTTTAAATGTTATACTCCGCGACACAACTAATCTATCATACGTATAGTAGAACAGAAGACAAGCTGCAATCGCACGCCGTGTAGTGGAAACTAGTTTTGGAAATGTAATGTTCCAATGCTTCGAAGAAACCCACGAATACCACGGGCTGCTCACATGACCAACATCGCCTTGCTTCTGCTAGTGAATTTCAATACCACCGGAGGGGAGTACGCTCTGGCAAGGGATACATGCGTTCCGCACTTTCCGGGAACATGTGCTCGCATGCCCAGCGGCGCCCAGTGGAACCATGCGGATTCCGCCCGAGGAAACCCCATTTGCAACACGCTGCCCCTCCCCTAACCTCGATACCCCTACTCTTCACATGTATCTATTGCCTAGCATGTACTAACTTCCAGGCCGGCCCTGAGTCCGCAACACGGTTCATTCTAAAAATATTGATCATTAGCTTACACGAACGTATAAAATGTTTATCCTGAAAACGTATGCTGGCAGTTTACGAAAATTAAACAACTCGAGTTCGTGAATGAGTAATATGTTCTCTAAACATTCCGTAATTTTTTTTTGAAGAGGGCACTGCCCCAGAGTTCTCAAGCAGCAGCCGCCACTTCTGGGATCAAACCGGCATCTGTAAATTGTCGGACCGACTTCGCCAATTATCAATCAGAATAGTAGCTTCATCCATTGGAGAGAGTTTCGACAAAGAAGTACGGAAAAAGGAATAATAAATAAAGAATATTCAGGTAAGGACGCAAGAAAGGAAGAATAAAGCATAAAAAATAATTAGTGGAGAATGATATTAAGAAAAACGTGAAATTGGAAGAAGGCGAAAAGGAGACGAACATGAAGCATGAGAAGGAAAAGAAGATTCATTAAGAGGACGAGAATATGAAGATACAAAAGAAGAACAAGAGGTAGGGGAAAAAGAAGATCGAAAAAGTGTGGATCAGATGGGGCACGAGGAGAAGATGAAAGAGACCGATTTATTGATCTTTCCGGACATGTAAGCTGCTATGGTCGTAAGTCCCGTTAGTAAAGTGAATGCTTTTTTTGTCCCGGGAGGTGGCGGAGTTCCACCCGCGTTGGATGGAAAGATTCGGCACCGCTTTACATGTTTGCTAGCAGATTTTTCTCCTGTCAGTATCTCCGCCCGCGGTATTACTGTCCCAGCTGGGACAACCTCATAGGCATACCGATATGTGTGTTTATGTACAGCGTGTGAGAGTGTAGGGGAGAGGATAGGTCAAGCAAGTGGAAGAAAAGAGCGTACGGTCCGTGGTCCGTTTGTTAGGACGCTGGCTAATGTTCAGAGAAACTACCGATCAGAGCTGAAGATTGCTAGATTTCTCCTTAAGACTTCTACTAAAGTCGACTCAGCTATCGGTCTAGCGTCGAAAATCCGCCACCGCCGGGACATGAACCCTGGCACCTGCCGGCCTGATTCGCAGCAGACAGGGCTATAGTAGCTCTGAGTTAAACGTCCGGTAAAATGAAGGACAAAGAGGAGGAAGAGGGGAAGGAGGAGAATAAAAAATATTTTGAAGCATGCGTAGATAAGACTCGAGTAGAAAACCGCGCGCGGTAACAGCCACACCTGCCGCGCGCCTGTAACCTTATTGCTTGCACACTGGCGCGAGCGGAACAGTTTACCGGGATTGGCGGCTTTGTCCGGCGGCGAACTCGGCAGAGCGCTATCACGACCTCCACTGCGGCGACGGCGGCGGCGGCCGCGCACTCAGGAGCGCTCGATTCCGCCCTAACGAGCAGTCCCTGGCCTTGGCTAATCCGCGCGCGCCCGACGCCGACACGCCTCGAGCCGACGAGCCCCGACCGCTGGCTCGCTGTGAGCCGCAAGAACGAGAAAGAGAACGAGTGTAACGAGCGCGCCCAACATTGCGTCGCTGACACAACGGCGGCTTCACCGCGGCACATTGCGGCGGCTTCACCGCGTGCCGTCGATGCCCGCACCCGCACCCAGCCGTTCCTGCAATCGAACCCAGTTACATTTTTTTATTGATTAGTGATTCCGTGCGCTTCAACTGCTATTTCTCTCGAAAGTGTAGTGCGTGTTTTTGCTCGGGAGGTGGCGGTGGTCTTCCCCCGCGGGATGGCCAGATCCGGCGCCGACTTGCCGTCAGCTAACGGGTTTTCCACAACCAGGTATCTCCCACCAGCAAGGCACCGCACAAGCCGGGACAAATTCTAAGTCCCCAACTGGTCTCCCGGCATGTGTGGTAGTGTAGTGCATGTTAGTGTAGGTGTGTGGGGGGTGAGGATAGGACAAGGAAGAGGAAGGAAAGATCGCCCGCGGTCCGTGGCCCGTTTGTTACGATACTGCTTCGCCATTCGCCTGGTGTTGATCGAAAAAAACACGGAAAACTACCGATCAGAGCAGCCGACCGCTAGATTTCTCCTCCGGACAGCGACTGAATTCGACCTAGCTGAAAAGCTAGTGTCGAAAATCCAGTCGCCGTCGGAACTCGAACCTAGGACCTCCCGGTCAATAACATCAGCTGAGCCACCGCTCTCAGTTTTTCATCAATCAGGTATCTCCTACCAGAGGAGCCTATCCGGGACAAGCTCTAAGCTCTCTCGCCATGTGTGGAATATTAGGGCATGTAAGTGTAAGTGTGTGGAAATGGTGGGGATAGGACAAGGAAAGGGAAGTTTAGCTGATGAAGATCGCGCGCGGTGCGTGGTCCGTTTGTTAGGGTACTGCTGCGGCATTCGCTTGGTGTTCATCGGAGAAACCACCGAAAACTACCGATCAGAGCAGTCGGCCACTAGAATTCTCCTCCTAACAATGACAGAACTCGATTAAGCTATCTAGCTAGTGTAGAAAATCCTGCCATCGACGAGACTCGAACAGAGGACCTCCCGATCACAGGCACTGCCGGAACAACACTTGATGCCCTGAGCCACTTCTCCCGGTGAATCACATGCAAATTACCGGAAAACGGCGGCTCAATATTATGTTATTTATAATATCAATGTTATGTTAACAATATCTCAATATTATGTTTATATATAATTCAGGAATGGTGACCAAATTATTTTTGGAACGTCCAAACAAAAATTAAAGAAAAGAATTTCGCGACAATTCAATAAAATGACTTATATAACCAAACATCATTGTGTGCAATAGCCAAACATGCCATAAATTCACAACATACTTTTAATTTTTATGTAAACCAATTTTTAGCTAAAGAGCATTTCTAAAAGATAATCGCTAAAGAAATCTTTCGTATTAAAAAAATTAGTAATAAAAAAAGCAATCGCAAAACTTATATTGAAGGACTGATAAGTATTTACAAAAATAGTTTCAACAAATAATAGTTTTTTCTTTCTTTTACTTTATAGAGCAACAATAGTTAGGTTCTTATATTTTCATCGTTGTAACATTATTGTAAATTTCCCGTTTTTCTTTCTTCAAATTATATTCTCCTCTATTTGCTTAAGTTTACTGTGTATTTATTTGGATTAGATAATTGTAGACAATTTGAAGGAAATATTCTTACGTTCATGTTAGGTATGTGGGCAACATTGTATCATAATTATACTTCTTTTTTTAACGTGGCGTCTCAAGGTCACGCACGAAAGACGGGGAGGTAAGCAGACTCCAGTAGGAAGCCGAAAAAGTCGGAGCTGACGTTGCAGTTCCCCATCGGAGTCTACCTTCCCCCTATCTTTTTCGCACGTGACCTTGAAAAAACGAAGTATACAACACATGCAAATAAAAGTGAGTGCACAGCACTTGCTTCATTTTAGACACAGAGTTGAGCCTAGTAATTCATTATGTGAGATATTGCCACATGAATATTGAAGCGTGTATGTGGGATATTGCCACATGGAGAGATTCTTCTCTCTGCACCACGTGACAATGAAGGGACTTTACTTTCGTATAGGAAAGTTTCGTATCGACGTATAGGAAAATTAGACGCGCGCCACTCACCACTCACTTTCCTTTTGATACTAGGTGCAACCAATCTATTCATTAGGTCAGTTACTGTAGTTGTTTTATTACAGGAAGTGGAGTCCTTCCTTCCCTGGATGCTGAGATCCGGCGCCGATTTACATATCAGCTAGCGAGGATTTCGCCCTTTAGGTATCATCCCCAACGAAGTACCGCCCAGCCAGGAGAAGTTCTGAGCTCCTCAATGGCGTAAGTGTGTGTGTCTGTGTGGGTGTGTATGGGGAGATGATAAGACAAAGAGGAAGGAAATACCTTACGCGCTCCGTGGTCGGTTTGTTAGGGCACTGCTCCGTCACTCGCCTGGTACTGATGGAAGAAACCGCGGATACTACCGTTCAGAGCAGTCGGTCGCTAGAATTTTCCTCCAGACAGCAGCTGAATTCGAACTAAATTCTGAGCTAGTGCCGAATATTCGCCAGTCGGGACTTGAACCCTAAAAGCTTTGGGCCAGAGTCGTTCCAGAGACAGCGGCAATACTGGCTCTGAGCTAAACTCTGCCGATGTCATATCACGGCGATGCGAAGACTGCTACTTCTACGCGTTCGCAACCTTCATACGCCTGAAAAAAAATCTCGAAACATTTTTATCATCTATAGAAAATTGCAAAAATGATTGAATTAAGCAATCATAGACGTAATGTGATTTTAAAAAAATTAAACATATATATGAAGCTAATAATCACGTGTTTTAGAACGAAGTAGTCCGGGAAAATAGATTTACATCCGGTGAAAAACTAGTTTTTTACATACCAAATACAAATTTTTTACAGAAAAAAATTATCGTTGGGGTCACTTTTGCTTATCTTCTTCCGTTAACCCCTTTAATACAATATGACAATTAGACAAATATCTATTTTTACTATTTTTGCATCCAAATTGGAAGTGAATCGAGTTGGAAAGAGCAGGTGAATGAGAGTGTACAGAAGTACGTGTGTGGGCGTGCGCGGCAGCGCGCATTTGTGGGGGCTGAAGGTCACATTGACGGACGGATGTACGAAGGGACGAACAAAGGGTCCGCGGAGAGAAAGAGAGAGAGAGAGTCAAACCGCGCAGCCCCATATTCACTAGTCAGCTCAATAGAACAGCGAACCAGTGCGAAACGCTGCATTGTGTCGGGTAAACGAAGGTCATCGAACGAACCTGCGGAACAACGTACTCAGCGAGACACTCATGTTACAGAAGAACAAAATGAACAGGAATACCGCCATTCAACGCTGAGCAAATGAGAGAATGAACACGGCGATAAGACCGGAGTCTTTGTTCTATCGTTCGACCTTCTCTCGGTTGTGGGGAACTATCGAAATTGCTTCACTACTGATGCATGCGAATTCAAATCGTACGATAATACAATTCATTCCCACTGGCGTGCTGCAATCATCTTATTCGATGCGAGACTCGCATGAGTGAAACACCTCGGAGGAACTCTGAAAAGTATAGAAGGAGAGAAAGTCACTTATGCACATGAAGACAAATGCCACGTAGAGATGTCCAGAAAATGACGTATTATTATGTGAGACGCAAGTTGGCTAGGGTTAGCATTTTACATAAGGTTCTACACATAGGTTTCCCTGCATGGAAGAAAATTAAGAGCAAGTTATAATCCGACGTATTTGATCAGAAGAGATCATAATTTGAAAATTCGAACACAAATGCAGCACTCTGAGTCGAAGAAATTCTTCTTTGCAAATCGAAAAATAAACGTTACCTGCAAAAGATTTTTGGACTGACCGTGAAAGTGTAAATATACGAGCAGTTAAGGGGAAAACTGTGATGAAAAGCATAGATGTAGTATTATTTAGGTTTTTGTTATTTTTGTTAAAAACTTGGTATGGAAGTGTGTACTGATTGTTGGCAATAATGTGTTTATTGAAAGCACGTGAAGCGAGTGCTTGACCACCAATTACGTGGGTAGCACCAAAATGCAGTGTCCTATACAGAATAAAATTTACTTCATCATACGAAGTCAAGAACTTAATAAAAAATACCCAAAAGAAAAGTCCCTGGACGCGTTCAAATTAGCAAAACGATACTAAAAACGTATCCACACTCGCAGTTGTATGCAACTTCAATTCCGCACTCAGAATAGGATATTTCCCTAAACCCAAGAAAACTAGTGGTGCTACATCACACATTTTCTCGCATTATTTCTGAATTAGTAAATTTCGAAAATTCAGATGGTTCAACGAAAATGAGTCTTGCGCCATTATTTTATCCGTGAAAAAAATTGGAGCAGTTTTTGAGAAAATGTTTTTTTTATAAACTGCATTTATTTCAAGTACAAATTAATCAAAAAATACTTGCTTTTATTCAAAAAATTGTAAGAGACCTTTCTTGAAGAGCTGTTTTTAGAACTGATTTTGTTTAAGGCAGGCGGGCAGGCGGGCGGGCGGGCAGGCGGGCAGGCGGGCAGAGCGGGCAGGCGGGCAGGCGGGCGTGCGGGCGGGCGGGCGGGCGGGGGCGGGGGGGCGGGGGGGCGGGCGGGCAGGCGGGCAGGCGGGCAGGCGGGCAGGCGGGCAGGCGGGCAGGCGGGCAGGCGGGCAGGCGGGCAGGCGGGTAGTCGGGTAATCGGGTAGTCAAGTAGTCGTGTAGTCAAGTAGTCGGATAGTCAAGTAGTCGGGTAGTCAGAGGAGACAACAGCCCTGTAGTCGATCGGAGAGTCCGAGAGTCATACAAGCTCGTCTACAAGTCGCCAGGTTGCAGTGAAGCAGGCTGCGTGCGGTGAGACGTGCCTGGGGATAGCCACCGCCACGCGTGGAATCCAGCGCCGAACGGACTTATTGGGCTGCAACGGGCCCTGCACCAACAGTGCCCACTGGGCATGGAGAGCGACATCAGTCACAGGCGAGCAGGAATCTCGCAAGCAGGAGGGCCTAGTCAGAGGCAAGGGCCCGCGTTCAGGGGCAGCAAGGCAAAGGCCGCTCGCCTTATATGCCTTACCCAGGGGCTGGGGAGCATGTAGAGGAGCTTGTCCACCTCGCTCCCTATCAGAACGACTTCGTCAACAGAGGGGAGGCGTGAGACAGTGTCCAAAGCATACGGAGTAAAGGAAATATTATAGTCACAGATTGTTTACTTGGACAGTCTTTGCAAAAAATAAACTTGGTTGAGTTTTCAACTGATTTTTATTTTACATACATAACAGTGGGCAAACAAATCTGTACGAATAAAAGTGAATTCAAATGCGTAAACGTGTAACCTTCATCGTAGCGTATGAATAGATATAAAAGTCTTACAGGCTCTTCTCCAGGATTTTCGTAGTGGCTTTGCAAAGTTTGGTAAAGATTAACAAAACTCAAATGCGGGAAATAAATGATTTAAATTATATGTTTGTAGATGCACCGCGACCATTTTTCACCTATCGCTTAAAGCAAGTGGTTCCAAATATTCCGCCAGAGCGCGGTAGTGCTGCAGCAAAACTGGTACCTAATTCATTCGCTAGAGGTCGGTAGCGGTGCATAAGATTAGAAAACTTTTATCTTATAGCATTGTGTTGTAAAATAAAATGTAAGAAAATTATAGTATTTTTTAAAATTTAAACGTTAAAAATTATATTAAACACAGTGGTTTACTTAAAATTGATCTTTTCCCTCATTCGCAAGGATTGAATATGAAGAAAGCCCGAGCGACGCCAGGTATTTTGCTAGTTGATAAATCTAAATCGAACCAAATCGAATGCAAAAATTATAATTCCTGAAGATCACTATCTGCCCCCAAACCCGTTACAAATAAACATTAACACAATTATAATTGTGATAAATTTTGACATGGTTTAATTAAAAATTACGTTTATTCACAAAAGCCAAATACGAAAGAAAATAAAAAGACCGAGTCGACGAATAACCCGAAGAAATACGCGTATCTTCTCGCAGGTTTGTCGGCGCTGAAATATGTGCCGGAAAAAATTGCAGTAGTCGCTGAGATGCTAGATGTGCCTGAAGAACTTGCCTTATTCACTGAGAAGACAGAAGAGTCGCCAGATGAAAAAGCCCGCGTTGTCGAACTTTGTCGTACTCGCACTTCAACTCACTGACTGCTACTAGGCACCAGAAATTACTGTCCCTTGCTCCCCCGCCAACGGGTTTATACTATATTAGGGTTTTCCTAACCTGGCCGATGACACTTCATTAGCTGTTACGGTGCCATCCAATGGAGAGCTAAAACATCACGGTGATGTCACTGTGGTGACGTTTAAGCTCCCGATTGTACAAAACCGTAACAGCTGATCAGCTGTCATCCGTCAGGTTACAGAAACCCAAGTATATATACTCCGATTTCAACGTAACTGCATTTCAAAGTCACGAGCCGGAAGGAGAGGGGAACACTGTCACCCAATCGGGTGCTTCGTTAGGACTTAAAGTTTTGTTATTGGAGCTCTCAATTGGATAACAGCGACCCACTATCCTTCCAGCTCGTCTCCTTGAAGTGCAGCTATGTTTAAATCGGGGTATATGCCCCAGGGTGAGTGCGCAGTTTCCCGCGGCTTCTGATTGGCTGCGCCGCTGAGGTGCGACGCCAGTGCGGGCGTGGCGGTGCTGCTCCCGAACGCGCTCGCTGAGAGCGTCTCCCACTCGCGCGTTCGCTGGAGCGCAACACACGCCTGGTATCTACTGAGCTTCCTAATGTCTGCTGCCTGCGGCGAGTAGATGCGGCAACTGCCGTCACCGCTGCCAGCGCGCGAGTTTGAATGTGATGACCGTATATTACAAATTGGGAACCACAAAATTAATCTATCAAGTACTTACGATTAAATAGATACAGGATTTAATTGAAAAACTTACAAAAGCATTAAAATACAGCAAACCGAATTAAGACTTACTCAAATCAAACCCATATTAAACAGAAAATCTAAGCTATCAATATCCAATAGCAATAACACTACCAAGCTGCAATCAAGCACCTAATGTTATATGGATCATCCACCTCGAAATATGCTGGTCCAACCAAAATGAATATAATACAAATAGTACAAAATAATTTCTTCAGATTATTGATAAACCCCTCCAGGTTTATTTCAAACCGACAAAAACAATACTTGACAAAATAATAACGGAGGACTACTCACCATATCAGCGTTCAACGCCCAACAAGGGCACAGAGACGCGTTGACACGTTGCGTCAACGAAGACGCAACAAATGAAAAAAAAACAGGGATGAGAACGCACCAACCCATTGCGTTACCGTCACAAAAAGAGTGGGTAACAATGGGGAACAAAAGATGCCAGGCAGTCCCTGACAATTGTTTAAGTACTTTTCCAGCACCCACCCAGCATTGATCCCAAGAAACCCTGAATCATGAAGCAGAGTAGCCGACTACAAATATTCTCGTCCAGGTGGACACTAGTCAGATAGCTAGGTCACGTTCAGCCGCTGTCTGGAGGAGAATTCTAGCGTGTCCCGCTGGTGGGAGATTCCTGGTCGGGAAAAATCCCGCTGGTTGATAGTATGTCGGCAACTAAAGACCTTAGCAGTTGACGTGCCCCGAATCACTAGTAATCAATGAATCATCCACATAAAATATTCGAATAAATTTCACAAAGTGACATTCGTTTCGAAGAGAAGAGCCTGTTCATCGCGTATTGTTTACGCTTTCCTAACCTCCACCTTGATTTGATGGAAGGAATCCACGGAAGCAAGCGATAAGAATAGCCGCTCTCTAGAATTCTCATCCAAGCAGAATAGATACCACATAACCACAAACGAGACTGAAAGGAAATTCACAAAAGGGCAGAATCCTGTAATGAAGACAGCTTGTTCGCGGGGAGCCAGTGCGAGGGCCAAGACAGAGATAGGGGCTGGCGCGGGCGCGAGCGAAGGTGGGGCGTGGCGGATGAGCGAGAGAGGGCGTTGCCGTTCGCGATGGGCAATAAGTGGCTGGGGGGGGGGAGGTAGCGGCGTCAGAGGTTGGGATGGCGGTGGCGGTCGTAGTATTGGTGAGGGTTCTGCTGCTGCTGCTGTTGGTGGTGGTACTGATGAGGGCAATGGTGGCGGCTGTGGCGACGGCAGTAATACTGGTGGTGGATGTGATGATGGCAAGTGGTGACGGAGGCAGGCGCGACGGTGGTAGTGGCGAAGGTGTCGGTGGTGCCGGTGGAGGTGACAGTGGAGACGATGGCGATGGCGGTGGCGGGGCAGTGGCGGGGAGGTGGCGGGGTGGTGGCGGGGAGGTGGCGGGGTGGTGGCGGCGGTGGCGGGGGCCTGTGGCGGCGGGGCCTGTGGCGAGGTGGTGGTAGCGCGGTGGCGGGGCTGTGGCGAGGCGGTGGCAGGGCGGTGGCGGGACGGTGGCGGAACGGTAGCGGGGCGGTAGCGGGGCCTGTGGCGGCGGGGCCTGTGGCGGCGGGGCCTGTGGCGGCGGGGCCTGTGGTGGCGGGGCCTGTGGCAGGGCAGAGGCGGGACAGTGGCGGGGCGGTGGCGGGGCAGTGGCGGGGCGGTGGCGGGGCGGGGGCCGGGCGGGGGCCGGGCGGGGGCCGGGCGGGGGCCGGGCGGGGGCCGGGCGGGGCAATAGCGGGGCCTGTGGCGGCGGCGCCTACGGCGGCGAAGGAGGTGGTGGCGGCGGCGGTGGCGGTGGCGGGGCCGGTGGCGTGGCAGCGGCGGCCCAGGAGGCGACGGAGGCGGCGGAATTGGCTGCGCAGCGGGCGCTTTCCCTGATTGCCGTCCGAAGCAGACGTTCGACCGTCGGCTCGAGACCTCCCCGTCACCCCGCTCCGCCTGCGTCTTCGCTCGCCACCCCTCCCCGCTCCGCCAGGCGCCGCCAACAGGCACGCCTCGTGGGCGGCGGCGCGGCAGCCGCCACGCTCCAGGAGATCCCCCAGTCTGCATTCCTCTGGGGAAGCGCCGCCGGGTGTTCTTTATTAAATTATACCAGTGCCTCAGCCTTCTGGCCATTTCCAATATTGGAAATGCAATAGGTGAATGATTTTCATGGAAAGACTATGAAGAAGATATATGAAAGATGTTGGTGCAATGAGAGAGGGGAAATAGGACAATAGCAAAAAAAACCGTCGCGAACCGCCTGTATCAACCCGCTTTGTCTACCACAAACATCTCATGAATTCACCGGATTGGAATCACGGACTCGTGGTGGAAGGCGTGTAGTTCTACTCCGTCACCACGGATTGCACCAGAGAGGTGAGGTAATTCAGAAGAATCTCAAAAAGGCGTAGGAGTATAACCCAGTAGGGGTACATACACAAAAGGGGTATAACCCAGCAATTCCGACTAGAATGCCAGGCTTGCGGCGCGCCCAGATTGTACATCCGTGGCAGCCGCAATCTAATCCATTGAGACAACATTGCGACGCTTCGGTCTAAATAGGTACAGAGCAGGGATTCTCACCCTTTTTCTTCAACTGATCCCTATTTAACGAATGATTGGCTTCATCAATCACTTAGTTAATTAATTAGAGAGTTTTAAGACGTTTGTAACGTCTTAGACCTTATGAACAATAAACCAAGTGACAGTCAAGGTTAGAGATACCTAACTCTATAGTTCAAAATGTTCTAGGGCGCTAGTGGCATCGCTTTGGCACTAGAACAAAATAAAATCGGTAAACGAAAAATGAAGTCGCAGATAATCATATATACAAATTAGATGCTCCCACGAGTGATTCACGTATGTGATATTCCTTCAAATTTCATTAATAATAATAATAATAATAATAATAATAATAATAATAATAATAACAATAATAATAATAACAATAACTCATGTAACAAAAATGAAGAGAGGGAGAGAGAGAGATTTTTTTTTCCTTCAGTCCTATTGTCTCGTCCCTAGTATTCCGCAAAAGATGTATTAAAGGAAACTCCGTGCAAATTCAGAAAATTTCGAAAGTTGAAATAAGACAAACCAGGTTCCGTTTTCTTTGCTTATTCGTACACTGATTTAACTGACTGGCAAGAAGTCAACGTCACCAAGCGGGCTAAAATAAGTATTCAAAGTTACCTCCCTTTTTCTCTGCCAAGAAAGGAAGTGCTCAGCTGCAGAAATGCAAGATTTGAGAAAGCTATTTTCGTACATTTCATGTGAGTTCCGGGAGTACTATGAAAGCATCCAAAGTGTAACGCCGACCTCTATAAAGTTAAGATTTCAAGAGCAACAGCATTATAGTAAGGATTTAGAAGAATAAAGTGAAGAAGAGAACCAGATAATGAAGAAAATCAGCATTAATCTTAATGAATTGTAACATATCAGGTTCTTGCACTCGTCACTGTATAATGCTAGTGTCAAAATTTCTAAAATATGCCCTGTACCCCATATTTCTAAAAACAAACAACCGTGATCTCAAGTATATTTGCAGACATAGTTCTATAATATTTTACCATCAAATAAAAATAAACTGCAATTCAAAATTTTGAAAACATTAATATTATAGCCTGAAAACTTTACACCTCTATACCTCAAAACTTTAAAAATGTAACTTATCAGATTCTTGCATGCACCCATTGAATTATTGTCACAAGTGCCTAATATTTTTACTGTCCTTTTATCGTGTGGTTATCTGTGTTTCATAATTGTACTAGCCCGTCCACACTAGTAATTTATTATTAGAAGCTTGCGTCAGGGCTTTTTGGAGAGAAAGGTTGTTGTTGTTGGTATTATTATTATTATTATTATTATTATTATTATTATTATTATTATTATTATTATTATTATTATTATTATTATTATTATTATTATTATTATTATCACTATTATCATCTTTATTATTTGTACTACTTTTGTTTTGTTTATTCTCAAATTTTGGGCCTCGCAAAGACACCACAGAGATAAAATACGACAACATGAAAACATTGGTGTACTTAAAATCCACAAAATATATGAAGGTAACACATGAACATAAACTAAGAAAACTACAAACGATAATACAATTTCAAAGTTAAGTTTCAAAATCCTACATGAATCTTTTAGTTAGTGTGCACGTACTACCTATAATCGACTTTTGGAGGCCGATGGCAATACTCTTCTCCAATCCCCGGTCTTCCAATGATCTGATGAGTTTCCGGTATGAAGTCAGTTGCTGACAGAACAGTCGAAACAGTTTTCGATTTTGAAACATGCGATTGTTCTTTCACAGTAGAAGCTAGCTCTCTATATTCGTCGATTTTAGCCTGGCATGTAGTCATCATGATGTACAAGATATCATGATGCGTGTAAAATTGATAAACTGAACACGACTGTAAAATTGATAAAACCAACATTTTTTGGCAGATTTATCCTAGGGGTAACATCGGATTTGTTGTGATGAATGGTCCTGTCCGTCAGAATACCGATAATACTGATACTATTATTATTATTATTATTATTATTATTATTATTATTATTATTATTATTATTACTATTACTATCATTATTATTATTTTGTTTGTATCATGAGTAAACCGTGATGTTACATACCAGTTAAAAATAGAAAACTCTCTTAACTCTGTTAATTAAACAAGGGTCATAGAATTATACGAGACTGTTGGATACCACAAGGGCTTCCGAGAAATTGCGACGGCTCTAAAAAAAAATATATTGATATTTATGAGCTTGTCATAAATGTAAATGTCAAAGCGAGAGCTCTCTTACGAGTTCAGATGAGAACATTTTTGTAGTAACACATACGTTAATGATAAAATAAAATTCAATTAATGTTTTTCCGTAATGAAAGAGTGTGTTCGGTAGCGTGTATTTACAGGTCATGGTAGATTTTAATGTCTGGTGTAAAACACTTCGTCTTTTACATTTTTATCTTTGATCCCTTTGTTCCAATAGATCAAAACTCTCATATTCTGGAAACCCTTGCGTACGCCTTAATATCTAAGAGCCACAAGAATGATGTCACTCTTTGATCTTGTTGAAACATCTTTTCCCTACACATATAGAAGAGCGAGATTAAAAATGGCACAAAGGATAATTGTGATTAAAGAACGAGACTAACTTTTAGACATGTAACTAATTTATGTGCATGCTCGTGAGAATGTAAATGTAATAAATTTGTATGAAATTGCGTAAGAATTAGAGAAAAGTATAGAAAATTAATACGAAACATTCCTTAAGATTTTTTCATGCATTTCATTTTCCACATATTACGTTACATTTACTGCTATTATTATTATTATTTCCTTAGTCAGGTATTCGACAATATTATATGAAAAAATTAATATTTCGCAAAAAAGTCTTACATCATTATTCATTTCAAAACACATAGAAGATGAAACATGTATCATCCGGAAGCACTCCGCACATATATGAATGAACCAAGAGTGAAATAAAATATTATAATGAAGGATAAGGTTGAAAATCGTCATAAAATATGGATTTTGATACACTTATAGGAAAGAAAACATACAGTTTTCATAAAAACATAATATGCACTTGATTAGAGCGAAAACTGCCACAAAATAAATGTACGCCAGCACATATTCTCGCATTATTGGTAACAGTTACCTAGTATAACACTACTCGAAGATACCGTTTCGTAATTTTTGAAACATTAAAAGATTTCATCAAAATATGGATGAGACCATGTTATTCAATGCATTTCTCTCTCTCTCTCTCTCTCTCTCTCTCTCTCTCTCTCTCTCTCTCTCTCTCTCTCTCTTTAAAAACTTTAAAAGATAAATTACAATTCGTTTTCTGAGAAAACATAATTTTCAAAATTTCCTTTACTTCACGAAAAGTTAAGCGAAAACTACCCATATTTTTTTAAAAAAATGTACAAGACATTATTTAGAGAACAAATTTTCAAAAATATATTTTACTAAGAAGAACGATCTTAATTTTCAACATTGCAGTTGTAGGAAGACGTAAAAATATTAAACTTCGGTCTTGTTAAAAAATTTAGGGATTGCTCTTTCAATGAAAATTGGACAAAAATGAACGCCATTTTTGTAAGCTTACTCGATCTGAGAAAAGAAAATGTGGATACAATTTTGAGAAAATTTTGAAAATGTCGCTTGGGCTTCGTGTATTGTAAGCCCCATCACCCCCAAAAGAACAACCAAGGAAATGAACGTTTCAAATTCATGGAGCGTGACATCCCGAGATTGATCTGGAACTATCAATTTGGGTGAAAATCCTGCCTACGGTTTAGCCGCCAGTGTTGTTAACAGACGGACAAATGGACGGACGGATTGATAAACGGTCGGGGGGACGGACGAAAGACGTTTTGGCCAAACTAATTTTTCGATATCAAGGAAAAAAATGTAGATTCTCACTATACAACGTTTCAAGGAAGTTATTTCGTACTACTATGAACAAGAATTATCCACTTTTTCGATAACAGGGACTTACAATATAACTTTTTGTGCCAAAACGTTCCGCTTTCGCCGCAGCATTACAAAACTTTCTCTGTACCATAAGTAGTATATGAGAAAGTAACTAGAGGTGCTACACAATGGCATAGAATTTCTCTTAGTAAAGTTTTCTAATTTCATTTGTGCGGACGGGCTTTACGATGTTGCCTCATCCTCTTGCCAGTTGGCATCTATCGTCGCCCAAAGTACAGTGGCGTTTCAGAGTTTCTGAAAATGCGGAATTTTCAGCTCCATTTCTCGGAAAGTGGTGTTTTTGAGAAACTTTAAATTATATTATTTAAAGTCCATGTACTCATAAATATAATAAAGAATTCGCCTCCAATGTAAATATTACTGACGTGGGAGACACGTCAACAAAATTACACTTTTTTAATTTTTGAAAAAGAAACGAGTATAGCAATATGGCGTTTATGTCATCGTATTGGGTTTGTTTGGCACCAACTCTCCCACAAATTTAACGAAATAATTAATAGCCGTTTTTCAGAAAATCTCGTTTTTGTTATTTTTAAAAAATGCAAATATTGCACGCACTACTGCACGAAAACGACTAAAATTTTCAAAAAAAGTACTTGACCTTCATGAAAAAACGATTTATGGATAACAAAAAATTACACTTGAAGGAAAAATATCCATCTTCAATTTTATAGTTGTAGGATGATGCCGAAAAAAATCAAACGTTTGGAATTTTAGAAAATTCAAGTAAATGGTGAAAATGGGACCTATGCCACCTTTGTGAATGTATTTTACTCTATATAAAGAATGTTCCTCAAAATTTTAAAGCTTCAACTACAGCCAGATCGACAGGGGATTCTTCAATTTGGAAAAGATGGTATGGATGGTTTACGCCTTAGTAGTGTTCACAGACGCACGGAGAAACAAACAGACAGACGGACAGACAGACGGACAGACAGACGGACAGACAGACGGACAGACAGACGGACAGACAGACAGACGGAGAGACAGACAGACAGACAGACAGACGGACAGACAGACAGACAGACAGACAGACAGACAGACAGACAGACAGACAGACAGACAGACAGACAGACGGACAGACAGACAGACAGACAGACAGACGGACAGACAGACGGACAGACAGACAGACAGACAGACAGACAGACAGACGGACAGACAGACGGACAGACTGACGGACAGACTGACGGACAGACTGACGGACAGACTGACGGACAGACAGACGGACAGACAGACGGACAGACAGACGGACAGACAGACGGACGGACAGACGGACAGACAGACGGACGGAGACGGACAGACAGACGGACAGACAGACGGACAGACAGACGGACAGACAGACGGACAGACAGACGGACAGACACACGGACAGACACACGGACAGACACACGGACAGACAGACGGACAGACACACGGACAGACACACGGACAGACACACGGACAGACACACGGACAGACACACGGACAGACACACGGACAGACACACGGACAGACACACGGACAGACACACGGACAGACACACGGACAGACACACGGACAGACACACGGACAGACACACGGACAGACACACGGACAGACATTCGGACAGGCAGACAGGCAGACAGGCAGACGGACAGACAGACAGATAGACAAAGAGACCGACGGACAGACGGTCTATTTGAAAAAACACCTTTTCGGTATCAGAGGATCCCAAAACGTGCATTTCCGTAGAAATCTCGAAATCGATTTTCCGCAGCGTTACATAACGTCCTCTATACTACGTATATTACTCCGCATATACGTATGTATACGATAAAGTAAAAATAAATAAAAGACCAACAGTGGGTCACTTTTCGAAGTTAAAATATTTCTTCAGTTACGGTTATAATCCAAAAACCAGATTTTCAACAAGAAGGAAATGACGTTTCAAACAGAACAGATAGTATATCATCCTCCAGAATTTCCTCCACAACACGAACACAGCAATTGCTGTAACAGCGAGGGCGTTGGTTATAAACTTGTTATCAACCCTTACCCGCTCTGCGCGCAATCTGGAACCAACGTTTCGCCTGCAGGTGGACAAAAAGAGAACTTTAGCGAGGAACACGATCCTCCTCCTTCTCCTCCTCCTCCTCCTCCTCAAGCTATGCATATGAGAGATATGCATAGTAGACAGGAGACAAGATTGGGAACTCGTTCCTGTTACAAAGAGCACATGCGATGAGGTTTTGCAAGCCTGACGCCTTCCCTCTCGCTCCGTCTCTTTTTCCCTCCCTCTCTCTCGCTTTGTGTGTGTGTGTGTGTGTGTGTCTCTCTCTCTCTGGTCTTCATCAAGTGTGAGAAGGCGAAAACGTAGTTGGAGATCGAACTCTCGCCTCGCAGCTCATAGTAGCAACCTCGAGGCGTTCGGAGACACGATGGTATGCAAGATTGAGAGAGAGTAAGCGAGCAAGACAGAAAATAAAAGGCGTTTGCTCGTGAATCTGGACGGTTTTTCGTGGCAGCGAATGGAATATGAAACTTCAGAAGACAAGAGTTATTACTTCCGGTGATTTTGCGTGGAAGTTAGCATCTAATCTGCAAAAGTAGATAGAAAATTGATTCAGAAATTTCTAGACACACAGGGACACAGACTGACAAAAATTACATTTTATATGACGGTGAAGTAACACGCCTTTGCTAAGGCACCTTGATTCTTTCAAACCTTGATACTATTCCTGGCCGAGAACGTATTTTCTAGATACTGTGGTTGTTCAAAAAGCGATTTCCAGAAGCGTCGAAATCTTATTTTACTTCCTTTGCTTTCTAATACAAATCTTCTCAGTTTCAAAAGCTGGGTGACTAAAGCAAAAACTCAGGCAAGTAAGCTGGGTAGGATTATGGAAACACGTCATGCTCGCCATTTATCTATCCCATTTACCTCCAGGAGTGGATAATAAGTAAAAGTCGTCTGGGGACACGGATAGCGGGCAATAAGCGGATTAATCGGCGAATTAAGGCGGTTCGTTTATCGTTGCAAATAGTTTTTCTATAACTCGAGAACAAAAATGTCTAGTTTTTCAATTGTTGTTTTAACTTTCAACTAGAAGTTAAATTGTTGGGAAGGGATTCTGAAATTCAAGAAAGCGTGCGCAGATGATTTTCTCCCCCATACGTCACATACAGTTTTGACTAAATAAATAAATAAATAAAACTATTTATCGGTAAAATGTTGGGATGCATTTTGGTACTCAGGGAAACGTGCGCAAATATTCTTCTCCCCCATACGTCATATACAGTTTTTACTGTTTTTTTTACCAAATAAACCAAATCAAATCAATCTGAACTAAAATGCCAAATACGTACATTCATATGTTCTGCTTCTTGTTCGACCCCAAAGCTCTTTGCGTTCTTAATTTTCATTAAATACATAACAGTGAAAACGTCGGGAAACCAATAATGCCAATGCCTAATGTAGTGACGCACGCAAGGAAAAGGGACCATGGGGCTAGAATGAACTCCAGAAGATACAAATTCACAAAGTTTCTACCAATTTATGGATTTATTCTAGATGAAAATGACACAAATCGGCCAAGTTTGAAACTTATTATGCTTGCACAAGATACGAATCTGCGGATGAATTGATGTGATTAACTAATGTGTGATGATGTGATTAACTAATTTGTGCTCTATTAAAAATCATTAAATAAAACACCAGAATCATGAAGGAAAAATCTGTAGTGATCAATGTTTACTTTTCTAAACAAGTTGAATGCGTGAAAAATTTAATGTGATATGCATTTAATTGATCACACAGGTTATCAATTAAATGTATCTATTTTTTATTTTAAGTCACAAGTTTCAGCAGCTGTGAAAGACGGCAATCGTTTCTGGAATCAGTGTTACATTAATGAGCTTAAATATACGGCTGTAACAATAGAACCTCCTTTCGGCGTGCACTTGTGTGAATCGAAAGTTGACTTTCACGACCTGAAATCTAGTAAATGATATTTCATTCAAAAGTCCATATAAAATATTAAAGATTTATATTACTGAAACATCACAAGTCGAATTACGTATTATGAACTATATTTATTATCACAGAAATAAACTTCAAAATATCACTCAAACAATAGTTCTTATTACATTTGGGACAGCGGCATCTCGATTCGGAAGTATTGAACTCAACACGTTTTCTTTTCAATTTGTCAAGTTTTTCATATCAAGCAATTGACTTTAGAACCAGGATTTTCTACCGTGAGATTGTCTTGTTGCTCCTGGGTGATCTTGTGATTAAACTGATCTTGTGATTAGCATAATATTCTGGGGAAATACATCTTATAGCTCCCAGACTTTTAGATTACAAAAACGAATTGTACGAATAATAACCAAATCCCACCCACGTGATTCATGTAAGCCCTTCTTCATTAATCTAGGAATTTTACCATTACCTTGTCTGTTTATTTACGAATCAGTGGTTTTTGTCAAAAATGACTTGCTTAAGGGCGGGAATATATTTTCAGAAAATGCCGATGTCTATTACTATAACACTCGACGTAGAAATCATATTCATCAGGCGACAGTATCAACAGCTCATTACAAAAAATTCACATACAAAACATGTACATTATTTTACAACACTTTGCCAGACGACATTAAACGATTAATTTCGATAGAAAAGTTTAAATCCCAAGTGAAATCGTTTCTGCTGCATAACTGTTTCTATACAATTAGAGACTATACTGAGCATCACAAGAAAAGTAACATTAATTTTAACAATGATACATAATGCATTATTTACCATTTGGACTGTATAAATGAGTATAAACAACCTGTAACAATTATTGTACTACAGCTTCCGGGTCAATGACCCCCATCTCGATCAGGTTTTTCGTCCAGTTTCCCTGATCCATTGAGCAAATGCTGAGATGGCCCCTTGTTTTGCTTCTGGACATAAATGTAACTTCATTTTCTGTGCACGTCTTCTAGAATTCAGTGGGAAATACAATTATTCAAATTATCGTTTCCATGTTGTCGCGGCAGGAAGTATTATTCCGAAGGACAACATGGATAAGAGCCAAACTTTATTGCTTATTTATCCTTGAAAATAGATTTTATTACATGGGAGGGTTGTTGTTGTTTTTTAATTTAAGTAGTATATGACTTAGTGTAGGGATCACAGAATTTTGAAAATGTGCACACAATTCATTTTTCCCCATAGCACGTCATACGCAGTTTGAACTGTTTTTGACGTAAAAAACTTCAAAGTAAATAAACTGAGGTTGTCTGGTATCCAATCTCTATTTCTGCTTAAGATCTTAAGCAGAAATAGAGATTGGATACCAGACAACCTCCGTTTATTTACTTTGAATTAAGATATCTACATCACCAACAGTCTAATTAAAAAACTTCAATTTTGATGAGCTTAAAACAATACTCTTTAATTATGTTACGTTTTCTAGTTTCGGTCTCCGGATGTCAAATGTGAGCACTCGCACAAGCACCAAGCAAAGCACCAAGAATGGCCAATTTTCTACAAAAGTTGACTCCCTTTCACAGCTATGCAATCAACGTTTTCAAGATATAATTGATAAAGATGGATCTTAAATGCATGTTCTTCATGTGTATTACACTGACGAAAAATACGAGTGTGATGTTTAACGAAAACAAATTTCGAAAACAAAATGCGCTTCTGAGAATCAGACCATGACCATAGCCATTTTCAAAAATTTCAGTGCTAAAACCGCTACAATTAAAAGTTGCTTTTGAGATAAATACTGCGAAAAGTTTTGTTTTAAAAAATATTACAATCAAAAATTTTCAGATATCGTAGTTTTATCCTATAGAAATTAACTAGAGATGCTACATCAGCACACACTCTTTTGTATTATTTGTATGGGGAACGCGATATTAGAACATTACTTGAATCCGCAAAAGTGTTTGTAACCAGCAATTTTGTTTTCTCCGCACCGAAATTGTAACTGAGGGCCTTAGAGATAGCCAGGCACATTATCACTACATCAGCCGAATGCCGTGAAATCAATTTTTAAGCGTTTAAATAATGTTTATCACTTGCATCTGCAATTTTCAAAAAATTAATACAAGAAACAATGTGGAATCAGAATGCAATGTTTCTCAACAGCCATTGGGATAATGAAGTTCTAGTAGTATAGTACATTATGAAAAGATGATGTAAGAGGGAGTACTGCGCTAGTCAAATAGGATGAAAGTGAAAGTACGAATCAATTTATTGTAAATAATATTACACGAAAAATTACTACTAATAAAATAAATTAAAATCGACAAGTATAATATAATATCAAATGCAATTTTAATGTACGCAATCGAACGAAACTTTTACTAGAACGATTCTCTATGATTAATAAAGTGTCAATATTTGGTTTGTAAGCTTCTCTGTGATTAGTCAATAATCTGTGTCATATTGAAATTTGTGTCGTAATGAGTATCATTATGCATCAGGTTGCAGCCTTTAAATGACAGCATTATACAATGGGAGTAGAAAAAAAATTACCATGTCTCTGGCACTTAACTTCATAACGTCCGCTCAGAAATTCAAGTTTCCTTCTTCAAGTCTTGCTTTAGGAATGCGTTTTATTGTAACCTCAACTTCTCATGTAATAGTGAAGTTGTGTGTCTATATTATGTCTTTGATTAAGCTCGATAGAAATTGCCTATGTTTAAGCAGACCGACAGCCTGCGTCTCTGTTTAACCACTTGATTTGAACTTCCGAGAACTCCAACCTCACATATCGATCGTGAAGCAGTCCGTCCCACGGACTATGTAGATTACTTGTTTTGTTGTTGTTGTTGTTGTTGTCCTCTAAATAGGCAAATCAATAGCAAAATTTGAATTGCGAACAGTTAACATTCGAAAACTTTTCAAAAAATGGTCATGTACAATGTTTTGAAAAAAAAACTTTTTGAAAGAACTGAATTTGTAGAACATTTTATTTAAGACAAAAATCTTTATCTTAAATTTTGCAAATTTTAAACATTAAAGTTTTGCAATGTACGAAAATAGATCGATCGCCGCAAATAAAACTAGCATCATTTTTATAGTCGTGAAAAGTGCTCATAGTTTTGAAAAATGAGTACATTTTTCCTCTAGACCTTATTTCAAGACGTATTTAAAGAACAGATTTCATTAAGGAAAAAACCATCTTGAATATTGTAGTTGTAGGAAAACGCCAAAACAATGAATTTTTGGAATTATCCAAAAATCAGGGATTTCACCGAAAAGACACCTGAACCATTCCCTAAACGTTCTTTCAAAAGTTTAATCAATAAATTTAAAGGCATTTTGAGAAAACTTTGAAAATGTTATTGAGGCTTCATGAAAAGTACCCTCAACAATCAAAATAAACATTTTTATCTTTTATTTGAAAAAAATAGAAAATTCGTTTTTAAAAGGGTGTACATTTTCAAGGGGTACCTTACTTACAATGATATTTTACAAAAAATAACTATACTGTTATGTGTAAAAGCACAGAAAAATTAAGGCTGAGAATATTTTCCTTCTTTGAGAAATTACTCTCTGAACATCGAACTTGATTCATTTGCGTTCTATAGATTTAGTTGCAAATATTTCTCAAATAAAAACATAGGTACGTAAATAATATTTCGATTTGTAGGCCAGAGTATATTGAATCCAATGCTTTTTATTCTAGAATGCTAGAACAACCCAGAGCTGAATAATTTTGAAAAGATGGCCGCCATTTGTAAACCAGATACAATAAAAATAAATCAAAGATGTTTTGAACAGCCAAAACATAAGGAAATTTATGTACAAATATGATTTCTTCGAGATGGTCCAGCGACCAATTTATTAAATTATGGACCATTTAATATGGATTGACCCGTTTATAGAAAATACAAACTAGCAGTTTCACAAACTACCAGTAAATTATTGTTATAAATTTCTAAATACCTACTTTATTAGTTCTTAAAAAAACAATTTTCCTTATAGTTGTTCGCACTTCAGACTGCTCTGTTTGGTAGTTTTCTACGGTTCCTTCTCTGTTACAATTCCGAATGCTGAAGCAGTACTCTAACATTAGCCACGGACCGCAAGCGTACTTTCGTTCCTTTTCGACGTCCTATCATCACCCCTTACTTACACTTGTACGTACAGACATGCACGTCACTATTACACATATCGGGACACCCGTCAGGAGTTCAGAGCTTGTCCCGACTGGGGCACCGGTAGCGGTAGCTCAGTGCATCAACTGATGTCACTGCAGCGCCTCTAACCGGGAGGTCCTAGGTTCGAGTCCTGACGGCGGCAGGATTTTCGACACTAGCTTTTCAGCTAGGTCGAATTCAGCTGCTGTCTGGAGGAGAATTCTAGCGGCCGGCTGCTCTGATCGGTAGTTTTCCGTGGTTTCTCCGATCAACACCAGGCGAATGCCGGAGCAGTACCCTACCAAACGGGCCACAGACCGCGCGCGATCTGTCCTTCCTCTTCCTTGTCCTATCCTCTCCCCTTACACACACACACTTACACTAACATGCACTACACTACCACATATTCCGGGAGACCGGTCGGGAGCTTAGAGCTTGTCCCGACTGGGGCGGTGCCCCGTTGGTGGGAGAGTCCTGGTTAGGGAGAAACCCCACTAGCCGACGGTAGGTCGGCGCCGGATCTCGCCATCCAGCGGGGGAAGATCACCGCCATCTCCCGAGAAAAAAACATGCACTACACTCACGGGACTAATGACCTAATCAGTTGACGCGCCCGGAAACACGAAAAAATCAATCAATCAACCGACTGGGGCGGGGCCCAGCTGTTGGGAGATACCTGGTTGCGGAAAGTCCTCCCCAACCCAACGTAACTCGGCGCCGATCACGCCATCCAGCGCGAGATGTGACTACACTTAGCACTATACTTAGGACTAACGACTAACATCGGACTAACGACTATACTTAGCAGTTGAATCGCCCGGAAACACTAACCAATCAATCGCTGAATGATCGGTATTTTCAGGGTCCGCGATGGCATTGGTACGCGACTATTAAAGAATGACAAAATGGTATTCAGAATTCAATCATCCACATTTCAAAACCCTATGCCCCAACAAAATGAATTCAGACAACGTACACATCATCATGAACTCCAACACTGTTTACCTATATATGAGGACTTATTCCGTTTTTCCAACCACAAAGAGACATTTCTTTATTCTTGCGAACGTCAATGATGACATTTTTTTATTTTTGCGAACGCTCTTTCACTTGCTTTCACTATGGTCTCTATTGAACAACTCACGTGAACCTTCACTTAACTCTTTCACTACCAATTTAATTTTTATTGATATTTGTTTTTCTTTGTATACTAAATATGTCACACACTTCCAACGTAAAAAATAGTCAATTCTTTCAACTTCCTAGGTGCAAATGCAGGTAACATTTAGCAAAACTTAGATCGCTTTGATCAGCAGCAACAATGGGACATCGGTACAACATTTTTAACACTTGTTTCCCCCTTCAGAAGCTACGTAACCCAGCAGAACATATATGACCCATTGGTAGTGAAAGGTTTAAAATCCATTTCCGCCTCCATGTTCTTCCATTTGTCATCACTTACTGTTTTACGCAAGTGAATAAAAGAACTTAAAAGCAGATGACACGAATGTTTTTTTCCAAAAAGGAACAATACATAGTACAATTTCAGAAGTTTCAAATTGGTTTTAGTTACAAATTAATAGTTAACGAAACTGTCTCAATTCATTGTTGCGTTTCAAATCGGCAATCGTATGCTCCACTGAAAATGAACAATGTGCAATTAGCTGATGTTAAGGAAACAAAATTTCTAGGTCTCTCAATTCAATCAAACCTCAAATGGAATGTACATATAACAGAATTAAACACTAAATTAAACTCATTATGTTATGCATTCAAAATTCGTTCAAATTCTGTCAGCCTTCATGCAGTTCGTTGCGTGTATTTTGCAAATGTACATTCCCCGCCTGAGATATGGCATAATATTCTGGAGAAGCTCATCCTTTAGTGCCCAAACATTTAGATTGCAAAAGAAAACTATCCGAATAAAGAAAAAATGCTATCCACGTGATCCGTGCAAGCCTCTTTTCATTGAGCTTGGAATCTTACCATTGCCTTGCCTATTTATTTACGAATTTGTAGTATTTGTCAAAACTGACTTACTTAACGGTGGGAACTTATTTTCATGTAATACTGATATTTATAGTTACAACACTCGACGTAGAAATCATGTTCATCAAGTGTCAGTATCAAGAGCTCACTACAAGAAATCCACATACAATACATGTACGTTACTTTACAACGCATTGCCAGATGAAATTAAACAATTAAAATTGGTACACAAATTTTAGTTAAAAGTAAAATCTTTTCTGCTGCAAAACTGTTTCTATACAATTGGAGACTATACTGATCGTCAAAAAGAAAAATAATGTTTACTTTAACAACACTAAGATATAGTATAATGAATTAGTTTACATTTGTATTGTTTAATTTAAAAGAAGACTCAACGTGCCTGTAACAAGTATTGTACTGCAGCCTCCGGGTCAATGAGCCCCATCTCGATCAGGTTTTTCGTCCAGTTTCCCTGATCCTTTGAGCAAATGCTGAGATGGCCGCTTGATTTGCTTCTGGACGTAAATGTAGCTCGACTATGCGCACGTTTTGTTGTGCTTTCCTTTTGCTTGTAGTAGTAGTAGAGCTTAGGGTGAATTTCTATTTGTTAGCAATAGAGAAAAATCAAAACCGTTCGTTTACAGTTACAAATAAGTTTTCTATAATTCGGCAACGGAAATATCGAGATTTTGAAATGTTAATCTCTCGCTTTTTTAAATTTATTATTATTATTATTATTATTATTATTATTATTATTATTATTATTATTATTATTATTATTATTATTATTATTATTATTATTATTATTACTACTGTTTTTTATCTTTCAACTATTAATAGTTAAATAGTTGGGAAGGGATTCTGAAATTCAAGAAAGCGTGCGCAGATTATTTTCTCCCCCCATACGTCACATACAGTTTTTGACTGTTTTTGACTAAATAAATAAATAAAACGTACTAAACTCCAAGTTTATTTGCCTGTCACCAATATCTTATTCCATTTTCAAAGCCACTGAATTGTTCAATATAACATTTTGATTACTCTCAGGGACACTCCTTCCGTCCCCTTCTCGTCTCCGTTAACTCCCCGACACCCTTTCGCTGCAATTCCATTTCAGTCGCCATGTTCTTTCCTTCTGTCGTTTCTTCTTGTTCTCCTCAAGGGAATACAGAAAACTTTGAACTCATACGTACGTAATCTCGCATCCTGTTTGCACACAACCAAAGACTTATTTCGTTTCCTAACCCTCTGATGCGCTGAATTAAACATTTTGTTTATCCTCGAGGACGCTCATTCCCTTCCTTTCTCTCCGTGAACTCGCCCTTCACTGTAAATCCGTTTTCAACGCGGTGTTCTCGCGGCTCCATCATTCACTGTTTTCCAGAGGTAAATGCTGAAAATGTAGAACTCCAAAACTCCTAACCCGTTCCTCTCTCACCAATGACTTATTCGTATTTTTTAACCTCTGATTTGTAAATGAAACATTTTGTTTATTTTTGCGGACGCTCTTCCCCTCCTCCTCTCCATCTCCCCGTTGAACTCCCACACCCCCCTTCATTTCAAATCCGTTTCTACCGCCGTGTTCTTCCTGCTGTCATCACTTATTGTTTTCCAACCCCGGCGGAAACACCAGGTTCAGGCCCCCCGCGCCGCGCCACTCTCCGGTGTATTGCTTTTTTCCGCCGCGCCGGTCAGGTCGGCGGCGGAAACAGGGAGCGAATCCCTTTTAATATTTCACGTCCCCCGGTTAGCTGCTGTGCGCCCGCGCTGTCGAGATATTACGCTAGGTGGGGTGCTGGCCGCAATTTAGTGTATCTAGTGAGACATTTACGAGAACGGAGACTGGCTGCGCAGCTCGCTGGGAGTGTCTATTATTAAAGGGAACGTGGTGGCTGTCTTTTCTAACTAAGCGTCTGGATGAGCAGTTTTTTTTAACGCTACCGAATATAATCATCTGAGTGACGTTCATTGGTTGTTTTCAAGAAGGTATAACGACTGTTGATGATCGTCTACTCCATTTATGAGAGCTGCCATTTCCTGCTACACGAGACATGTATTCTCACGGAAAGTATTTGCAAGTGTTTTATCTGAAAGACATGTTTGACAACTAACTCCACATGAGGTGTTTTGCTCTTTCTTTCTCTAACTTAACTTTACCTTCAATGTGATTTGTTGGAAAACAGATGTGAAGGGAGCGTTGTACTGTTAAAACAGTTGTATTTCGTGCCATGTTGAAATTGTGCTCCTTGAAAGGGTTACACTTATGAGAGAACAATCATATTCCTTCCTTACAAAGGGCATGTTTACACACAATTTCGTTCCTGAGAAGCCACAGGGCTTCGCGATCTTGCATGGTCGCCGCGCAAGCGGGTCAGGTCGCTCAGGGCATCAACTGATGTCACTGCATTACCTCTGACTGGGAGGTCCTAGAGTTCGAGAAAGGATCGCTGGGTTAGTTAGATCGCTGGGTCGAATTCAGCCGCTATGGTGCTCGAAGTGCGGCACTTTGAGCGATTTTGCACAGCGTACGTTTTACATAAGCGCATCCGGTCATACTTACCTATGCTTCAACACCAATCCCGGCGTTCGTAGAATAGAGGGAAATGGTTACGCAACTGCATCCCTTTCAAATGTGCTTAGATTTTTGCCGGTGAAGCTAATATAATTTTATATTATTAACTAATAATGACTAATACTTCTCCTTACAGCTCCTTATGTTACATTACCATGTTTTCGAGCAATGACGACAATGAATAAATTTCAGACTGTGCTGTGACATCACAAACCAGGGAATTCTCCCAAATTCAACTTCCCGAATTAAGCTTGACTTAGTGTGCCAGTAGCACTCAGTGTGGCCGTGTCTTGTCTCACCGGCAGGTTGAGACACCCGGCACTGCCGTTGTGTCTGAAGATACTCTGACCGCTGTCTGTAGGAGAATTCTAGCGACCGGCTGCACTGATCGGTAGTTTTCCGTCGTTTCTCCGATGAATACCAAGCGAATGCCGGAGCAGTACCCTAACAAACAGACCACTGTCAGTGTACGATCTTTCCTTCCTCTATTCTCCTCGTGCCCACACACACACACATGCACAACACGAAACACTCCGGACACATGTCGGGAGACCCTTTGGGAGATTAGAGCGGTGCCCTGCTGGTAGGAGATATCTGGATGTGGAAAACCCCGCAAGTCGACGCATAGGTCGGTGTCGGATTGTGAATAATTAATTACTTATCATTAAAAAACAATGAAAACTGTATATGACGTACGTGGGGGAAAGTATAATTTTTGCTCTCTCTCGAGTTACTTAAACTTCGTGACTTCCCAAAGCTTGGTTAAGCAATTCAGCTACCCACACCTGCAAATTACAATATTTAATTACCTTTTAACATAAAAATAACTTACGTACACGTATGTACGTTCCTTAAAAATGAAATTATACTTGTAACATTTCAGATATTGGACATCCCACTGGTAGGAAAATTATCCTATCTTGACGATTAACACGTACACTCTCAGGGGACGACCTGCGTTGTCTTTAAAGGTTTTCTCGAAATGTCGGATTCAAGGTCTCATGCATGAGCGGTTACGGTAAGGGAGTGCACCTTCTAACAGTCCAATTTGGACAATAACGACAAAATACTTCATATTGACATTGTGAGAGGAAGAGGTCCTTCGTGTATTGATTGTTTAGTGACTCCGGGCGCGTCAACTGATAGCGTTATTTAGTCCAGTAAATGGAGTGTATGTTTTCTCGTTGAGAGGAGGTTGTTATCTTCCCCCCTCTGGATGGTGATTTCCGGCGCCAACGTACCTGTCAAGTGAAGTCGTAGGCTTCCGCGGCCAGAGTGTGCCGACGTTTCGACCATCTTTTCGTGGTGTTCATCGCAGACCAGCCCTGAGGAAGACCACGAAAAGATGGTCGAAACATCGGCAACACAGCCTTCGACGCTGCGTCACCCGGACAGCCAAGATCATTCACATAACCTACCTGTCGGCTATTGGGGTTTTCTTCAACCAGATATCTCCCATCTGCCGGCCACCACCCCAGACGGAACCCAGCTCTAAGTTCCCGACCGGTCTCCCAGCATGTGTGATAATGCACTGCATGCCAATGTGTTTGTAAGTACACGTCAAGAAAGGAGAAGGACACACCGCGCTCAGTCTGTGGCCCGTTTGAAGGGAATTGTTCCGGCATTCACCTGATGTTGATCGGAGAAACCACGCAAAACTACCGATCTGAGCAGCCGGTAGCTAGAAGTCTCCTCCAGACAGCAACTGAATTCTACCTAGCTATCTAGCTAATGTCGAAAATCCTGCCACTGCCGGGATTCGAGCCTAGGACCTCCCGGTCAGAGGCACTGCAGTGACATCAGTTAATGCCCTGAGCCACTCTCTCGTTCCTCATTTGTGTATGTATCAAACACCAGTGCAAGATCACATTCCTATCCATTAGGGGCACCATGTCAGAAATATCCTATGTGTCACTTCATTATATTTGTTTTCCCATCCTACGTGCCAACGTGCATAGGCAAAAAGTTATCATTTTAACCCACTACATGCTCTATAAGTTTTTATAACACATTTTATGAACTATCATTTAATGTTTACCCCTCAGGCCTTTTCTCTCAAGTTAAAGCTCAACTTTCATATCTTGCTAGAGTTATTGCGCGATGAGAAATGTACTTTCGGAGCGGTTTGTTGAATGCGATCCTACGATATAACGTGTTGGCCTTCCCTAAATCCTTCGATCAACAGAATCTTTCCGAAAACCTTGCTGAAACTTCAAATCCCGGAAAATCTCCTGGGAAAGGTAATCCTTTCCCAATATACGCGTATCGACTCATCTCGTGAAACCTGAAATGTATTGCGGATACAGAATTTCTAAAACATACCTTTCATGAAATGCCAAGAGAGTTTGCAACAGACATATTTCTAAGAATACAATACATTACTGATGGAGAAACGTCATCCAAACCTGCAACAAAAATTCTACCATTATGTTTAGTGTAAATGTTTGCATATTCTGTATTTTTGATACTCATCCAAAGCTTGACTTACAAAATTTTCCGGAACGCGTCCAAAAGTAATTATTAATTAATAGAAACAGTCATATACTTATTTACAATATAATTTAATAATTATAAATGACACTTAATAACAAAAATAATAATAACAATGGTTACTCTGGCTCTGTGTGAATATAATAACAATAAATACACAATAGCTTATAATACGTTTTGTGGTTTGAACAGATAATTTTTTACATTCGTAGAAATGACACAATTAAATGGAAAATTATTGAATTTTGAGTTTACGAAAGTTCGCCGAACTTAAAGTCGAAGATTCCAAGTGTTTGACATCTCCTTTTTGTGTTTTTTGCGTTTGTTTTCCCGATTTCGTTCCCGAGGTACTGGAACGCCATTCCGTCGCGTTACGGTAGAAATCAAGCCCTGCAATTCTATTTTGCCTAAAATCTAACCACTACCCAAATAATCACTATTCACTTAAAGATAGTTATCGCACAGCAGATACCTCTACAAAAATTTCTCTTTTTCTTATATTGGAAAAGAAATACCCCCTTTTAAAAACACCACAGGTCCCACTACATTATTCTGTTCTAAGGCTTCCACTTTTTACTTCTGGGATATGTAGTGTGGGGATTGTTACGAAATGGAGCAACAAGCTAATGTCCACAGTTTGACGCAAATACAAGTTTTGGCGGTCCTCGATATTTTAATAGGATTTTTTTGTTATAACCCTGTTATTCTGATCTTCCGTGTGTGAAGCACTCTAATGCCAAAGAGTAAACATGATTCTTCCCGAAATGGTACTTCGCCGCTCCTTCGCGTCGAACTCGATGTTCGGCGAATTTCAAAGTGATATTTTAATTTTTGGGAATACTTGACATAAATTGCAAGCGCAAGTATCAAACGCAATATTTTGCAATGACAAATGTAGGACCACGACCACAATCAGTTGGTTTCTGCAGAATGGTGTATTGTTTTTCTAAAACAGAAACATTAATTTCTTTGAAATACACTAATAATTATAATCATACATGGAATATTACTTGTAAGTAAAATTATAAATCTCTCCCAAAACATGGCATTAAGTTCATTGAATTATCATCTACACCTTATACGAACTTTCTTGTAAGTGATATTCGTGACTGTTTCGTACCTATTCGATAAATTCCCTTTGGTTTGTGAGTAATATATCTAATATTATAAGTGTATACAAATATTTTATTAAGAATGCAACGAATGTACATGCAAATAAATAATTCTCATAATTTTTGGATTCATACAAGAGCCAAAAGGTTCATGCTTGAATTCTGTTCCAGGAGTCACAATCTCTTGGCGTATTTTTCCGTCGACTGCTTTCTTGTCGCCGTCAGCAACCGTATTCCGAACAGGCAGCGTCGTTCTTTTTGTTTCACCCCCCTCTTCCCCTCCCCCATCTTCATCCTCTCACCCCTTCCTCTCTCCCCTGTTTTCCGCCTTCGTGAAAAGCTCCCGCGGCATCTGGACGCAGGGGCTCCGACGCGGTTTCAATATTCCTTATGGAAGCGCCACCGGGTCGCTATCTCCGACGCCCTCCCACAGCCTTCACCATTCCCTACTCCCACCCCGCTCACTCTCACCAGCCTTCGCTTCCCCTCCCACCCCCTCTATACAGACTCTCCCACCCTCGCCCCTCCCCTGCATCTTCATCTCCCCGTCCTCTACCGCCGCTTTCCGTCATCTCTCACGCCCCTCCCCGGCTCTCTGTCTTTCCCCACACCACCGCCGTCCCCCCTCCCAGCATCCGCTCGTGAAATACACCTCCCCGTTTGCGGCGCCTCCCAGTCGCCGCTTCCCTGCCAGGTGCGGGCCCGAAAACATTAAGCTAAACCCGAGACACAAGGGATGCTTTTTTTGCGGATCTCTCGCGGGGAGTGGAATCGTTATCTGTCGTTTCCTGTTCTGTTGACTTCGGTTACGTCGGTCCCGCGTATTTCGATCCTGTATATTCGACTTCTGTGCTTTTTTGTAAAAGAACAATGGAGATCTCTGTTGCCGGGAAACATTTCGGTGAGTGCTTTGCAAAAAGCAAAAGCAAATTAATTTATTCCTTTTCAATTAATCTACGACATCCTCAACAATTTGTTAATTCAAAAAGATAATCAATTCTGTGGTATTTTCAATGCTAAATTTTCACGCGTAGTTTATATTTATGAATTTGATCGATGTACAATTTCTGAAGTACGAATATGTGAGGGCGTTTTAGAACATTATAACATTTTTAGGCATAATTCATGATAAATTCATGTTCATATTAAACATCCATCAAAAGAATTTTAGTGTTTTGTCTTACAAATCTGGAAACGGTTTCTAAAATAGTAAACTAGTGAAATAGTGAAACTAATGTATTATTATTATTATTATTATTATTATTATTATTATTATTATTATTAGCCCGTTCACACCCTCAGTAAGGCAAAGGCCTCTCACATTGTAGGGTTCTAAATAAGCTAGCACTTCACTTATCAGATATCATCACATCACTATCAGTTATCACGCCACTTATGATCACTTCACTTATCGTTGTGCTCTTTGTTATTGTTCTCTGTCTTCCCATATTTCTCTTGCCAGTCATTGGGTCTCATATTATAATTTTGTAAGTCTATCTCCTTGTATTCATCCTCACTACATGTCTTAACCATTTCCATTTTAAAAGACGTGTGAGTTGACCTACGTCATTTTGACATGTTCTTTGTCTAATGTCAGCATTCTTCCTTTGTCCTTTGTAATTATACCTAATATTTTCCTTTCCATCTTCCTTTGACATATATTTATCACATTTTTCTCCTTTTCCGTTAGTGACCACATCTGTGAACCGCATAATAATGCTGGTAGCACACAAGTGTTCATAATATTTCTCTTTATTTTTAGGCTATAGTTGTTTTTCTGTGATATGAATTATAAAGACCAGAATATTTTCCATGCTTATGATATCCTGTTTTCTATTGTGTATTGATTAGGAGGGATTCTTAAAGGATATGATCTGGCCCAAATATTGGTACTTGTCTACATATTGCGTGTTTTCACCATAAGCTGTTATCGGTATTGCCGTACAATTGGTCATTAGTTTTGTCTTTTGAGTATTTATTATCAGTCCTACTTCTTTGCTATTTTGGAGGAGGTCGTCTAGCATTTCTTGTAATTCCTTGGCTGACCTTTTTATAAGAACTATGTCATCAGCAAATCGTATATTTGATACTTTTTCTCCATTGATGTTTATGCCGTATGTTTTTTTCATTGTGAAATGGGGTCACCTTGTTTCACTTCACTTTGTCGTTCAAATTTTGTCCCTCTGAATCTGTTCTCACTTTTGCTTTACTATTTAGGTATATTTTTCCTAAGATTTTTATATACATCGTTGTTACTCCCAGTACGTGTAATGCTTCCAGAATTGCTTTATGTTCCACTGAATCGAAGGCATTTTTGAAGTCTATGAAGAGAAGATTCAAATTGTATTCTTGAAGTTTCTCTATAAGCTGCAATAATGAGTGGATATGGTCTATTGTGGAGTAACCTGTACAATATCCTGCCTGTTCTGGGGTTTGATTTTCTTCTAAAATGTTATTGATTCTTTTTGTTATTTATTTCGAAAAGATTTGGTAAACGTTTCATATTAAACTTATTGGTCTATAATTATTTAATTCTGTCCTATGTCCTTTTCATGTAATAAAATGAAAGTGATGCTCTGATATTGTTCTGAAATTTCATTTTCTACGATTTTGTTGAAGATGTCTGTGAGGGGTGGAGTCACTTCTTCTATCCCCATTTTCAGATATTCGTTGATTCTTGTCTTCGCCTGGGCTTTTCTGGCATTTAAATTCCTTTATAACTGCTTCTATTTCACACTGTATGAAGTATGGCACAGATTCTTCTTGGTTTTCCATTCTGGATATATATTTTTGAAGACCTCTATTCTTATATGTGCTTTTATACAATTCTTTGTAAAAGTTCTTCTGCTTCTTATATTATGCCCTTCCTTGAGTTTATCGAGTTAATTTGTTTTATTTCTTGAATCCAATAGTTTTCCGATTTTTATCCATTGTGGTGATATCCATCCTTCAGTGATTTTGAGCAAGCCATGATTTTTTCACAATATTTTCTTTGTACCTTCTGAAGTCTTTCCTGATATGACGCTTGGTAAGTTTGTTGATTTCTGTAAATTTCTCCTTTGAATTTTGATCTAGGTGTCTTGTGCATCTTAATTCTTCTCTTAGTTCCAATGCTACAAACGTCTCTGTGCTTAACTTTGATTTTTTCTGTTGCTTTTTCTATTTTAATGTAGATTTATTGGCTGACTTCGTTATGCTTTCCTCGTTGTATATTTCTTGCACACTCTGATTATAATGTATTCCTTGTAGTTTGGTTGATAAATGTTCTATGTATGCATTCCTGTCTAAGAATTCTGGCTTTGGAAATGTTTTCCTAAACCTTCTTTCTCTTGTAGCTTTCTTGTTTATAGTTATTGTTGCTTTTACCATTCTATGATCTGTTTCCAATTTCAGTCTTTGTGTTACTTCAATCCTGTTGACTAAAGTAGTATAATAGTTATTAAATGTGTTTTGTATGTAATGTGTTTAAATATGTGAATTTTGTGCATCCAAAGAACTAAAGAGTTATGATCCAAAAATGGCTATATCGAAATTACTTTAGCAAAGTTGGCTTAAGAAAACGCATTTGGATTTATTGAAATTTTACGATGACCTCGACTCGTCGTATAACATTATTCTTACTAAATAGATTAATAGTAATTTCCTGTTAAAAATTAGACGTTTCGTGTCCTCCAGAAAAAGGAACGATGGACATCATTTAAACCGTTTCATGGACGGAATATCCACGGACTGTAGGTGATATGTTCTCGTCAAAGTTACCAAAATTTGAATGTAATACTGGTTATGCAAAGATGAAAGACACAGATGAAGTTCTTCTAGGAGATATATCTACAGAAATACCTTTGAAATCGAAAGCAGTCGCATCTATGAAGTATCTATCATTGATTTCGTGTTGAGGGAACCTTTTCTCATAACGAGTGTGCGTTGAGAGACAATAGTATTTATTTATTTAGTCAAAAATTGTGTGTGACGTATCATCTGCGCTGCATCTAGTAAACCCTTCACCTTATTAATTTTTGGATTATACAAGGTCATCATGGTTCATTCCAACAGCGCATCTCAAAGTAAATTCTTATTTCCGCTCTAATGTTCAAGATTAGTATATTTAAGAACTTGCAAACTTTTTCGGGGAGAAAGGTCAACATTACTTTCTGGGATACAACATTCACTGTACTTACGGGACTAATGGTAATAGCTGTTGACTTCCCGAAAAAACAAACAAACAACTATCCACGTCCTCCAAATCAATTCGGCTTTTGTCGGGATGGAACTGGGATGTCAGAGTTGGCACGCACCAACAGCCGCCGTTTCGTAAAACTGCCGATACGCATCTATGCTTATCTCGGCTAAGGAAAGTCGGTTTCGGGGAGGTTATCTCACTCCATAATGAGAAGGAAATATGACTGGAGTGTGACACACGGTGACTGCGTGTGCTCCACCATGCCACAACACACAACATTCGTGTCTTATACGGGGTTCAAACCCATGGCCTAGGTGTAACGCATGTGACACCTAGGTGTCACATCGACAAGAAATGAAAAAAGGAAGAGGGTTGAACAGTGGTACATCGAAGTTGGAAGACATGAACCGACTTTCCTTAGCCGAGATAAGCATAGATGCGTATCGGCAGTTTTACGAAACAGCGGCTGTTGGTGCGTGCCAACTTTGACATCTCAGTTCCATCCCGACAAAAGCCGAATGGATTATGAGACATCGAAGTTGGAAGACATCCCACCACACACAACCAATCATTCATGCCTGGGGCAAGATGATCCCGCCCTTACGATATCAGCTAATCAAGTCGACTAACAAGAACAGTTTTCAGGATCTAACCCCCAATTCAAAGTCTCGGAACTTGACACCAAGAAAATTAACGTTCTAAATATTCACGTTAAAACCGATGTAGAGTACGAAACTCACACCGACACCCACATGAGTATATCAACCAAATATATTACCGTCATCCAAGCCCAAACGTACCGTCATAGAAAATAATCTTCTAGACTTTTGTATTACTGTCCATTTGTTTCTTTGCGTTACTAATGGGCTTACCAAATGAAACCTCCAAATAATCATAAATTTGTAATTAAATTCAATAACTAGACACAGGCGTCAGTTGACCATCTACGATTCCAAGATACGGAACTAAGAAAAATCTGGGTTGCAAACTACTATGAAAACGTAATGATATAGATTCGAGAGACCAGAGCACGAAAATCAGGATTGTAGAGAGGAACGCAATATATAATATTGTGTTATTTGTTCTTCGGCTCAGTTCTATTGATGAAAAGTCGGGAGTTCATTTATCTCTCTGCATACAGTTAAAAACTTTATAAACAGACACCAAATGCGTCCGGAGGCTGCATGCATTCCAAATGTACGATGTTTGTAATTAAACAAGCCAAACCTCACTTCCAGATCTCACAATTTATTTTCAACTGCTCCAACCTTTCCGCGTATAGATATTTACCTTTTACATGCTCTTCAGACTCGCTCGTCGCTTAGGAATGAAGTTCGAAACCCACCACCCGACTAACGCAGCCAACACAGTTGTGCAAATTATGCACGACTGCTCCATGCAAATATTCAAACTGCGCAGTCAGAGAATGCTGACTTTGAGATACATTTTTTTCGCAAGTGTGAGACCGTATTTGTTTTACATAACTCTACAAAACAAAAAAATAGCAGCATCATTGAATTTAATTTCCTGTAAATTATATTTTTCAGCCCTGAATGCTATTGAAGACGTCGATATGAAGTTAAGTATTTATTTCTCGTATGACTCACAATTTAAAAGGAAGAACTAGTTTTGAGTTTAGGGTTATCAACATTTCAGAGAACCATTTTATGTCTGTAACATCAAATTAAATAAACTGAGGTTGTCTGGTATCAAATCTCTATTTCTGCTTAAGATCTTTTCGATCGCGTAGCGATCATCGTCAGCGCTTGTAGCTGCTGGGCGGAAAACGAAGTTCTGCAGAACTGCAGAACTTATAACACTGCAGTTTATTTAATTTGAATTAATAAGGTATCTACATCACCAACAGTCTAATTAATCTGTAACATCACTTCACACACACAGTGGGATTTTACTAGTGATAATTTATTTATTTAGATATATTTCTGACAGACGAATAATGAACAATATTTTGTATGTGAAGGAAATTAGAATGTGCTATGAGTAGTTGGTTCAACCAATAATTCAATTAAATGTGAAATACAGAGACCTCAGAATAAAAGTTACAAACTACTAGGGCATGTATAAAATATAACTTTTTGACCATGAACATAGGTTGGGAAGCACGTAACAAACTTACTCCTGTGACATTTGCTCCTGAAGGATAGAAAACGCTTCATAAATTGCTGCTTGTCTGGTATGCGAAATCTGGTTGCGTACGAATGAAACCTACCAAACAGCGGTGCAAACGACGTTGCCTACCACTCATTAGCAAAAGACGCATGCGTAACTCCGTTACTTGAATTTTCTCTCCACGTATTTCTTGACACACAGTGATCTTAAAGTTGAGATATAGGCTGTCTGATATTAAGTGTTTTCTTAATAAAAGTTCCAATATTTCTTTTTATAGACAGTCATAATTACATTTATTAAAACAAGTTTCATTATTACGTTCCAAGTAGTATTTTGTACAGATTGGCCTGGCAAGGTTTCAGAGGTCAAATTGTGCCTCCATCATCAGACCTCTAACAATTCGATGAGAGAATTTGATGAGAGAAAACATTACAATAATGACCTTAATTCTTGATATCATGTTGAATTAAATTTCCTATAATATTCCAATTTCAATTAGAATTCTCATTATAACACATACAACATTTTTATACTTTGGAAAATTAACATGTAAATTTTGATATTCATAATCTAAATTAATTCAAATTGAAATTACAAATTTTAAAAGAATACATACATTTAATGAATTTGGAATGAGAAAAACATTACAATAGTCACATTATTTCTTGGTAACATGTTGAACTAAATTACCTATAAAATTAGAATTAAATTACGATTGTGGTTAGAGCAAATCCAAATTGTTTTAGTCTAGAAATTAACATGCGAGTTTAAAATTCTTAATTCTGAATTAAAATAGTAATTCTGACACAAAGCAAGTGCCCAGCAAGAGAAAAATGATACTCACATGGAAATGTAGAGGATGAGAATTAATGTCAAGACACAAACATCTGAGTGTTACTATTGGAGACTTTGAACGCTCCTACTACGGAGAGAGTACTGTCAAGAGTGTTCCTGGATTTGATGAATTCTAGGAGGGGGTAAGGATGGAAAGAAGCGGGGAAAGGAGGAACGGTTAGGGGCAGCTTTATCGGAAAGGCTGGTGGATCGACTTCTCAGGAAATGAGGACATGAAGGGATACTAATGGCGTTTATAGGTTTTAAGGGAGCAACTTAGAGATTTGTCAGAGAGTGACAAATACTACTTTGAATTTCATCATTGAAATTACCTTGATGAGAGAAATGAAAGTCATGGTGTACTCTCTCAAAATTAGAGAGTTCAAAATGTTGATTGTTACGTTTACTGAATTATATTAATATGGAATCATAATTGTTGGCAAACATTTATGTTTGTAGATTAGAATTCATGGAAGAATTGATTTTACTAAACAATGATTCGAGAACTAGCCGTAATAAGGCCCTGATTTATTCTACGAGCTGTAAGAAAGTTTCACAAAAGGTAATCTAATATTAATTTTATATTATTATATATTATTATATATTATATTATATATATATATATATATATATATATATATATATATATATATATATTTTACGAGTCTGTTCTATAAATGATAGGTCACACTGGGTACATATTGTGGAATTTACAATATTGAGTGTCTTCAATTTTGGAATCGGATCGTTGAGATGGCGAATTACATTGGACTTATTAATAATAGTATTAATCAGGAGTACATTAGGGAAATTATTATAAATTAGTCACTATTTGGTTGTTTATGCTCGGAACGAAAGGTAATGAAAACATAATTTAATCTGGAATTGTGAAAGAGGCTTGTGGATTAACATTTTTACTGATTTTAAGCAAAGAATATCTTCGTAAGATCTGATTTAACTTTTGGCATATAAATTTGGAAATGAAATTAATGGAATACGCATTTCTAACTAATCATAAAAATATCTTGTGAAGATCCACAGGATAGAAGATAGAATCTGATATACTAAATACCCTTTCAACTAGATTTTTTACAACAGCGATTTTCATTGTGGTGAGATGGTTGGAGTAAAAGTTTAGAATTTTCCCAGCATATGTGAGTTTTATATACCAATTAGTAAGGCAATAAGTAGGAAATCTGAAAATTGTAATCCAGAAAATTTAGCGTGTAGCCCACTTCTTGTTCCAAAGTAAATTTTAAATTATGGTGATAGGAATTGAATTTTTCAAACACGTTGTGAACTTGGTCATGTTGGACAACTATCAAAGTATCGTCTTCATAACGGGTGAAGAACTTGATATTTAATTGGGAGAGAACATGAGTTTCTAATTTTCTCATTGTTAGTTCACATAGTATACAGCTTAAAACCCCATCTATGGGGAATCCATCTCTCTGTAAATAAATTTTATCATTAAACGTGAAGGTTATATTTTGCAGAATTAAGAGATTGTATTTTGAAGGTTAATGTACAAAATATACTTGGAATGTAATAATGAAATTTGTTTTAGTAAATGTAATTATGACTGTATAAAAAGAAGTATTGGAACTTTTATTAAGAAAAAACAGTGATCGTCTTTGACTCATCTGCATTCACGATTATCTGTAGATGCATAATAGATACATGTAGACTTGTCTATTGGAGCTAATTTAACAACTGTTCACCACATTATGATTAAAAATTCCGTATTTGTGAAAGTGTAGAAATTATGAAATATGCTAAAAGCAGGACTGAGATACAATGCTCGTGTAATCCGCGCCGGTCAGGAACAACATTATTAGTAAGACTGCCTTCACACGGAGACTTTGGACAGTGCTACCAGGAACCACCGGTTTTCTTCACAGCCACCGACCAAGCGCCACTCAGTGAAGTGTTTACACGTACAGTGCGAACAACTTTTGTCCTGAAATAGGAAATAATTGAATGAACAATGTTTTAAATGCATTCTGCCAAGCTGATTAGAAATAACTGAGTGTAAGTATTCGCAACGGTACTTGGATAAAAATGGTGTGTTCGGACCTGGCAGTAGGGTGTAAGAATTCTCCACAAAATATTGTATAGGAAAAGTAAAGACTCACGAAATTTATATATTATAATAAAACAGATCTTAATGCAAATTAAAATAGTAGAGGGCTTTAACGTTCCAGTTTACGAGAATCATCTAATTTCTTTATTTTTCCTGTGATTCTAATAAAATTTATAATTCCATTAATGACCAAAGAGAATAATTTTCCATATTATTATTTCGATCCCATGAAATTAAAGACAGATTTTTTTTATAAAAAAGTATTTAATAATTCATTTTCATAGACATCAGTTTTGCCCTACGTTGTACAAAGTTTCGACAAAGTTTTTTTTTTAATTTTTCGAGTACTAGGACAAATTCATGTTGGTTACTAGATCTCATAATACGACGTTCCACCAAACAAGTTTCCCCTTCTCACGATAATCAGTATATTGAAGATCTCGTTTACCAATAACTGTTCATCAAAGAAACCTTCCGTGTTTATGTTCAAGAACTATAAATTTGACGATGACCTCTCACATGAGTCGTGTATTATATTTGACCAAGTACTTGAAAAAGAGAAAAAATCTTTGTGAACACGTGTTACAAAGTAAGGGAAAAGCGGATGTCTGTGAAATGAATTTATTAATTATTTTTATAAAATAACAATCTTTAATTTATTGGAATCAAAATAGTAATATATATTATATTATACAGTTACAACAAAAAATAATCAGAATAATTTACTACATTGCCCCCTTGAAAAGAGTAGATTTAAACAACTATACATATCTTAAAGAAACATGCCACGAACGCCCCGCAATCTGACGTCTTTCTGCAACTCAAGCAACACTCCTAAGAACTCTCTCCGTTTTTCTAGCGCAGCGGGAAACCGTGAGATGCAGGTCCGCGGAGGCAGCGGCGGCGGCTGTCGCATCGAGCACAGCGCGTCGCGGGCCTACGGCGGCGGCTTCGCTCTCCAACTGTGACATTCGGATCGGGTCACGTTTCTCCTCCCCCGTCCCCGCCCCGCCCCCACCTTCACCGCGCCCTCTTCCTTCTCCTCCGCCTGCCGCATTTCCCATGGGGCCTGAGGCTTTGCGGCACGGGAGGGAGGGGCGCCAGTGCATTCGCCGTCTTCTGTCCTGCCGTAATCCGAGGCATCGCGAACTCTCCCCGCCCCCTCCCCCGCCCCCGCCCCCGCTCCCGCCCATGCCCTCGCCCACGCCAGAACTCCGCCTCCCGACCCTTCTTTTCCTTTGCGCGCGCTCGTGCCACCCCCGTCTGCGACGCCTAGTTCCCTCCTGCGTCTCCTTCGTTTGTCGCCCACTGCTTTTTCCTGGGCCACTTTCGCCGAGTCTCGCCCTCCCTCCCTTCCCTCTGTCTCTCTCCCTCTCAGCCGCCGAGGGAAACACTTTCCCCCTCTCTGACAATCAGAAAAAAAGGCTCACCGCCCACCCCGCCCACACATTTGTCCGGCTTGCCGAGCGGGGAGAGTGACGTTCTCAATCATGGAGCTAGCACACCGTCCGCCTCCCGCTTTTTATTATGCGATATCACAGCCGTGGCAGGCGGCCGCCTTCTTTGGCTGCGCCCTGGAGAGAGAAGCTGCAACTGGTATTGACGGCGTCAGCAGGAGGTGGCGGACTTCCGGGCCTATGCAAAAAAAGGTGGCCAGGAATGCGAAAAGCCTGCAAATGCCAAAAATTACACCTTTAGAAGAAATATATTCAGGACCTAACATAGCTATCGAGAGACATTGTGAGCAGTTGCAGTGAAATCGATGACCTTTTTGGTAGTTTAGCAACACATACACTTTCTCATTTTACATTTTTAAAAACTTAAAGACTCAAGAAAATACGCACCCCCCCACACACACATGCAAATGAATTGGGCAAGTATACACTTGAATACATATTATATTTTGTACAAATTCTCTATCGTCACGATTGAGTTAAGAGAAGACATATGATAAGAAAATAGTGTATTTTTACCAGTAGAAGTTTCATATAAATATTTCACACAAGACAGGGAGCACACAGAATGAAAAACGTTGTCTTTGGCCACGAAATGAACAAGACCGTTCATATTAAAACCGATCTACTGCAAACTAAGAACATTTTTAAACGTGTCGCTTTTCTTGTGCTCCGGCAATGAATCAAAGAATTCTATACTCTTTTTACTGCAGGAACCGACCGTTCTGGTGAAGAGTTCAACCCCGAAACCAAAGCATAGAAATACACCGTTCGTACTTGAATAATCAAAAAATTAAATATGTATAATAAATTATTTTGTATTTGGTTAGAAAAAAATGATATTGTCTCAGAGTACTCTGTCTTTCATATGAACTATTTCCTCCCATTGCTAGGATCGCTTTCCAAGGTGGGAACTTTTTGCCCAGAAATTATGCATCACACAATAACCGTGCTGTATCTCTAGTCAAATATTCAGCCATGTATGAGAAACATATTAATGAAAGCAGTTGATAAATAACGATCAATCGTTTAACAACATATTCGTACGTATTTCTAATTTGCTTTCAGATGAATGGTGAATTGGTTCTTCAGAAAATTATTTGACAGTTTACTTGTACTCATTAATTGCCACTACATGTAAATTAGATGGACTTTTTAAAATATTTTCCTTGAAAAAATTAAGTGTTTGCAAAACACTTATAATTTTTAGCAGTGTTAATTCAACATTCTTACTTGATCTTCCTAACCATTTCTCTTAGAACTGGTTTACAAAATTCCACTTATGGTATTTATTTTCAGTGCCGGGAAGACTGTCGTCGAATCAATCCATGATCAAAGAAATGTAAATTATAATGACGAATATCTAACAGCTGCAGTGTAATTTCTCGTAATCTAGTTTACAAATTTTCACAAGAGAAGCGAGAAGTGACGGAAAAGTCTGTACTTCGCAAAAGAAAAGTAAGCGCCTCCAATACTAACGTAGCTAGGGCCTCGGGCCCGGGCTTGGAGACATCGGGCGAAGACCTTGCGGAATACAAAATAAGGCTCCGGGAGAGCGTCCTGAATCCCGCCTGCAGCGGTAGTACCAACACGTTGAATAAACATTACATACTCGTAGACCACTGCACAACGCTATTCTCGTAATCTTACTTTTTCCTTTCCCATGTTGAAACTTTGTAATACGTCGCTACGTAAAATCGAGTTTGGGTGGAATCATAACAAAAATAATTAGGGAAGGCAGTGAGAAATGACAATCAAGTATGAGTGAACTACATACAAATATAATTCAGTTTAGTTCGGACTTGAACTGCTAAAAAGTTCGACTTAAACAATAAGAAAATATAAAATTAAGTAAATGTATTACTTATTAACTAGTATTAAATATTTATTTTTATAACTTTAATTCTTCAACTCTGTATTACCTTTTACTGTTCTAGAAGAAATTGAGCAAAGCGAGAAATATATTCCCGCTAGACCTGAATACTACGTAGCACAAATTCTATGGAGTTTGCGAAGGACTTCAACTTTTCGGCACAAGCTATTTCGCGATGTGCTCCTAGGTCTGATGGCAGATGCACGTGACGTACTAGGACCAGAACTGAGTTTCCATCAATAAATATTTCTGGTCTCATCTGCTATTCCAATAATAGATTATTCCTTTCTTCACATAAGATTCTTTAATTAATAAAATTCTAGTTTCGGATTATTCGAATGGAACATTGAAAATCTTGAATTAAAAATAAATTTCTGACATTGACTTACATAAAAAGCCCATGGAATACAAAATTTTCATCGAAGTTTAAGAGGTCGATGTAATATAAAGTCACAGTGTACGTACTTTTTTAATGATTTTGATACACGTGTAATTTAATTCAAAATATTAATATATCATTCTATCATAAATCAATACAACTGTACATGATATGACAGCCTCAAAAATAAGTAAACGTAGGTTAACCGAATAGTTACTAGTCCGTAACTGAAGCTTTGAAGTACGGGAGATGATTAATTAGAGTCCCGACAGTGGCAAATATACTTATATTTTATATGGGTTGGATGTAACCACGGACTGAATGAGACTTCTACAAACAGGGTATTTCAATTTTTTTTTTCGGACTCGCGAGCTGAAGCTTCTATTTAACATGAATATTGCATTTGGGCGAAAATTTTAGAAATCGTCGTCGTCTAGAAATTATCAAAGAAATATTTTATAGCAAGATCCATACGCGTATGACGCACTTCCTAACGATTCAATGAATTGTGCGTAAACATGCTGAAAATTTGAGGAGAGAGGGGTTGGAGGGAGAAGAAGAGACAAAAGGAGAGAAAAGGGGAAAGAGAAGATGGAAAGGAAAGGTAGATAATATGTTTATTTTATTTCGCATCAGCACCTTGGGTTATATGTTATTAGTTTAGTAGAAACTTTTCAAGTCATTGTATTGTACTTGCAAAATTTAAAGGCTTTCGAGGCTGTCCGTGTAATTTATTGTGAAATTAAATTATCATCAAATGCGTCTTTTTTATGCACTTATTTCAATTTTTTACGATGTCTGGGGGGTTGTGTAGGTAAATATACAGATCTGCTGTTGGATCAAAAATAAATAACGAATATTTTATTAATAGCAAGTACTACGCGAAATCCATTCTATACCCGTAAACGATCAGTAACTTGTAACACCAATAAGGAAAGCAAATCGGAAGACCGGCTCCTTTTATCAGTATTGTCCAGATACGTCATGATGATAGACTGGCCCCTCTAAACAGTGTTGCTCGCTTAGGTCGAGTACATAGTCTGATCCCCCGATAAGGTTGCTTCCACTCCGCTGCGAGCTGTCGCACAGTACGGATCTCCGCGCACAGCGCTGCGCCTCGACTCGTCCTTTGTTCAGTGTTCCAGTGAAAGTCAAAACCAAAGTGCTACAGTAATATTTTTCAACAACACTTCTAACTGCGTGCTGCTAATTGCAAGAAATGAGTGAAACGTATCCAGCCGACAACGCCAGTGTATTGTAGATGCCGTCGCTCACCCGACCGTGGGCGAAATGGAGGTCGCTTACCAGGAAGGCGACATCCGTGAAACATCATTCCAACATATTCTAGAGCATCTACTAGGACAACATCAACTAGAATAGCGGTTACCTCAACCCCCCTCACATCCGCCTCATATGTTAAATGGAACAATGCTGCATGACAATGTTAACGATCAACTAAATAAAGTCAGTACCTATCTGCCGGTTGACGGCACTGCGAATACTTCAAAGTGTAACGGCAATACCAGTGCAAGTATAGAACCAATTTCCTAAGAGTCTAATGGTAAGCGAGGGCATAGTGATCCAAATATGAACGCGCCGAATATGATTGCGGATTCGGTGGTATAACGGTCAGCGTACCGGACTGTTGTACCCGAGTTTGCGGGTTCAAACCCGATCGAAGCCGTGGATGTTTAAGGGTGAAAAGATCCCTCGTACGCCTTCCTTCGGAGGGGAAATAAAGTCGTCTGTCCCATGTAGTAGATTTACTGCATGTAAAAGATTCTCAAGCCTAAAAGAAGCCTCTGAGCAAAATTGAGATCCGCCAGTTTCGTCGCCCAAGATAATTCCTCCTTTCTCCGCTAGGTGGTGAAAGGAGCGTATCGAAATTTGCGTGGTTAGACGGAAGAGCGGGCCTGGTGGCCCGAGTCTCGCCACGTAAAATAAGGCATTAACTAACTAAACTAACTAACGCTCCACCTAACAAAAAATCGTGTTTAGCCATTCCCAAGAATATGGTGTACCCATTAAAAACCTGTAAGAAAGTGGATTTGGTTCCGTACCTCTAAACACCACCGTTCCTGAAAACTCCGAGACTAATAAATCCCTTCCATCTGTATTAACAGTACTGAATATATTTTAGAACTGAACAATGAAATTAAAACCCACATCACTAACCAGTTTGCCACAACCTACAACAATAGTAAAACAAAAATTAACTTTAGCCAAATAGAAGATTTTAGAAAAGCAATTAAATATTTTCTAAGCACCAATAAACAGTTCCACACCTACAAGGACTCAACTAAGAAAACGTTCTCTGTGGTCTACAAAAACATTAATCCGTCTATTTCTCAAGAGGAAATATATCAAGATCTTAAAACTAAACATTCTTCCCACATTAGTGCCCCCAGATTATATAAAAACAATTCGCCGATGGGGCCCCAGAGCTGATATCCAAACATCAGAATGCTCATGTTTTTAAAACATTCTGAAAAATAAATCAAAAAAATCCCACCAATCATCACAAAACCTGAGAAAAGAGTCAACACGCTCCCCCAAATACCACTCACCATTTCCCCAACTTAACACGTCCCACGTACCAAACTTCACCTATGTACCTGCATCTAACCAGTACCCAAAATACTCTAACCAAAACCAATCAGCTAGCAACTCCCACAACAATCTCACCCATAATAACTCACCTCAATACAGTTTTTTAAATTCTCCATTCATACACAATATCATTAACTCAATATCCACACAATTAATATCATAAACTCTATTATACCAGCCATTGTTCAAATTATTCAATTAGCAATAGCCTCCTTTGTTGGCTTTACAAACAAAGTATCACAGCGCATCAGCTTCTACGGATCACTGAATACCTTGATACATCATTCGAAAAAACATCACTCAATAGCAGTATTCATCCACATCACTAAAGCCTTCGAACGCGTCTGGCACGAAGGGCTAATATATAAACTATCATCAATTAGAACCCCAGTACACCTCTTCAAAATCATTAAATGCTTCCTCACAAACAAAATTTTTGCAGTCGTAATAGATAAATACATCTCAAACCCACGCCCCATAAAAGCAGGACTCCCACAAGGATTCTCCCTCTCCCCATTGCTATTGAACCTCTACAGAGCGGACATTCCTACCTCCAAATTAACCCAAATAGCCCAATTTGCGCATGACACTGTAATCTACATGTCTCATCCATCATTAAACTTCGTAGCAAATGAAATCCAAATACATCTTCATACATTAGAAAGTTCGTCCTCAAAATGGAAGATAAAAATCAATCCCAACAAATCAGCCTCTAAAATATTCACATTCAACCCACACGATCGTCCTATCCCACTAAGAATTAATAGTAATATCATTCAATTCCAGGGGCGTGCGGTGACCAATTTGACTGAGTAAGCTCTGCAAATAGCAAGAGTGCGATTTGGAGCCTGTTTTGGAAAACAAAACGTAAATTTATTCAGTTCTCTGCGTTTTAAATTAAATCATTACATCAAAAAGACATTATTATTATTATTATTATTATTATTATTATTATTATTATTATTATTATTATTATTATTATTATTATTGCGTCGTCTGGAATAACGCCAGTCCTACCCATACGCTCCCACAATTTTCAGTAAACCAAAAGTCAATTATCAACCTCTGCCTTTTGAACGCTTCACACGTCGTAAATACTCGTAAGTTATCTTTCGGAACGTAATGAATGCTGCATCCCGTATATGAGACACTATTATTCCTGCTTATTTGGCAACGCTCACGACTCTTAAGAAGCTTCCTTCGCACTGCCCTCTCTCTCACAACATAGCATCTGATCAATTACTATATTTTATCTTTATTTATCTATATTTATATTTCATCTAAAACAACTGCAACATGCTGGGCCTTGGAAATGTTTTCTTTAATAGATTTACTCAAGAAATTACTAATTGCAAAAATTAAATCATTTTGAATTCTGTAAGAAGTGCCTTTTAAATGTTTTGGCAAATTTTAAATGTTGTTGTAAGGTCGTAACATATTTACTCAACAAATTTAGAAGTTCGATCAACGCAGCCTATGCTAACTAACACATTTTTACGATGCCTTCCGAAAGGTAATTCCTGCATTGAAAAAACAATTGTCGCGTCAATCAGGCATTTTAATACGACTCTATTCGTTCTGTGTAATTATGTTGCGTTACATCTGATTAATTTAAGTTTCAATGCTGACACTGGAAAACTGGCCAGCTGAATAAGTGGACACAAATGACTCTGTTGTCGATAATTTTTGTGATTGATTTTGGGAGACTGTGCAAATTGTTATAGCATTCTTTATTCCTCACATTACGAATATGGGAAAACACTGATCATGGCCCAGCAAAATAAATTATTAGTTTTCTGTTTTCTATTAACCAACTGGTGTTTTCATATTTTGAGGTGGTAATGTAGCGAAAATGTTTCCTTTCCTTTTCTCTGCGCAAAGAACTGACCGAGGACAGGTTCTGGAACAGGCCTCCCTAAACGAATAATTCACTTTTCTCCACAAAAGTACAACTGTATATATATTTTTAATATCCTCAATTATAAATGTATTTTCTGCCAGAGCACAGTATTATACCGTTATGTAGCACAAAAAGACAGCGCACAAAAAAATAAAAGTCATTCAAAAATAATATGCACACTGTGAATAACACGCACACATCAAATTAATCCACAAGAAAAAGACCGTGGCATTACGTGGCAGGCGGCGCTTACACCAGTGTGTCGACTCGTACGCATGCGAACACATCTGCAAGAGCCAGCCGGGGCGGCGTGCCGCGGCAGTGGGCCCGGGTGGCGGCGCATACCAGCGGGCTGCATACAACCAAATGGAGCTTCTAGAAAGTAAAGAGCGCATGCACGAACTGCCCAATGTATTTAGATGGAAAACAACGTCATGCTCAGTTCGGGCCAGGTTGCGGCGCCGACTATCTCCGTCTCTTTCAACCGCTTTCTGTCTTTGTCAGCAACTGCAGTGTATTCTCAATGAAGGGCCGCGCGCCTACGCGAGACAGTGTACCCTTATTTGGCAGAATTTTAAAAACCAAGCTTAATTCTCTATGGCGTAAGTGGTGATTTCAAAATATAATAATTACATTTAACTGTCTTTTGTCCAGGGTAGGCGCAGCATACTTAGCTTACCTGGAATGCACGCCACTGTTTCATTCACTCCAAACAATAAGGCAGTTAAATACTTACGACTTCATCTGGATACCACCCTCAACTGAAAAACTCACATCGATAGCAAAGTTCAGCAAGTCAAATTCAACATTCTTCAGCTGAAACTGCTCACAAACAAAACTAGTGAAAATTGCCTTTATACAGTGCCATAAACATATATAAATCCATCATCAGGCCCCTCCTCTGTACAGCTGTCCAATATGGACAAATGCTGCCAAATATAACTTACAAAAACTGCAAGTCATCCAAAACAAATTCTTAAGATCCATTACCCCAGCTCCCTGGTTCATCTCCAACAAGCAACTACACACCGAATTAAACATCAAACCAATCACGTGCCATATTTACTATCTCGCCAATAACGTTTTCTCGAACTTTCAATTGATGAACCATAGCAGAAATCTTAAACTGGGAAAATATACAGAACGCCAAGCTCGAATTAAAAACAGATATCCGTTACATGCATTCTTGAACATTTTCAGCAAAATTGAATAAACCAATTGAGGTGCTCTGTGAGTCCCCTGGTCAGATGTAGGTTGGTGTTAGTAGTAAGCTAGATTAAGTTACATTGTAAGCCAGCAAATACAAATGTAAAGTTAAATATAAGCTAAACTTTTTAATTTCATTCAATATATATATCATTAAATAAATAGATAGATAGATAATATAATAGATAGATAAATGAATAAAATGTTGCTTGAGCTCGGCTGCTCCTATCTGTGCATTTCTGAGAAGATTATTTCCGAGGGGTGCAACAAGGTACTCTTCACGATGCAACTTTTCGTCCCAACAATCTCCGTCACGAAACCAGAACAGTGATCCTGGTTGAGATTATATTATCATGCGTTCCCTTGTAACAGTATAATGTATCAGGTATACTGCCACTGTTCTTTTTTCTCCGTGTTTTATGGTATCCGTTGAGTGATGCCAGATCAAACCATAATTATGGAAACGTTATAATGTTGAGCTCATACCACACACCATAGTACCACAGGTCCACAACTGAACGATAATTTTTCTAGAGTACTTTTAATAAAAATTAGTAAGTAATAATATTTATTCACAATGAAATATAATTTACAAAAATTGAAACATTGATTAGTAAACGATGGTCATTCCGCGCTGAGCCAGCGACCAGTTCACAGCTCCGCACAGCTCAGAACGTTTCAATTTGACTCAGTATCAGTGACTTAAAGTTTGTTTATCTTACTAATTAATTAAACGTTAACTAATTAAACTTACTAATTAAACGTTACAAGTGCAGTGAACCAAACTGCAGTCGTGCTATTGACTTTTCAATATTAATAGAAGTTTTCAATCACCAAGCTCTGACCCAAGTCAGAGCATAGCGGGAGCCATGGCTCTCCTGTGCAACATAGCCGATATGGAAATCACTTAGGAGCAACTCGAGGGTCAACACATCCTCGCAGATTCATCAGGCAGCTCCTTTAATCAAATCAATAGACCCAGTCAGAATCTGCACGCAACAAACCTCGAACATAGAAACGGTACTCCAGCCGCCAATCCAACACAAGGCCAATAAGGTCAATCAATACTTACTGGTCAAAAATAGTGACCAGTAAGGTCAGTCATACCAACGCGTCCGACGGCCTGCCTCGCCGCCAAGCATGCATGCCACGACCACGCCAACATCAACGGCAGTGATAAGAGCAGTAACAGTGTAAAAAGAGGCCACGGTTACAATACCCCCCCTAGGCAGCCCATCAAAAAATCAATCCAACAGCAGTGAATATAATGTACCTGTTAGCAATAGATATGCTCCTCTTGAAAAAAATAGTGACCAAGACAAAAGATTCAACTACCTGGACGACGAGGAAACACACGAAGTCGAGAACATAAAAATTCCCCCATATTTGTGATAGACATTCCGAACATTAATCATTTCAACAAAGAGAGTAAAAAGCAAATTACCACTCAATTCGCCTGTAACACGGTTAACAACAAAATTAATCTACCTTTCAAGAACAAAGCGGACTTTAGGAAGGCCATTAAATATATATTAAGCACAAATGGACAATTCCACACTTATAAGGATCCCATGAACAAGAAATTCTCAGTAGTTTTCGAAAACATTCACCAGTCAGTAACTCAGGAAGAGGTTTACGAAGATTTGTATCCGGGGTATCCTTCACTGATCAATATCACAAGATTATATTCCCATTCCGGTTATTGCAGCAGAGTTAGACGGGCATCAAAGTATTGAGGAAGTGTTAAAAATTAATGCAATCTGAAATCTGTGTGTCAAAACTGAAAAAAGACGTAAAACAAATGTGCCAATATAATATTTGAGGCTGCACTGCAAGGGCCCGTGCGGACATTCGCTCCGCAGAATCTAATTATTTTTAAAAAATCCAGAGACCAACAAAAGCAACTTTAAAATTACTTTTACTTTCTTCTTACTTCTTACTCTTAAAATTCTTTTACCTAGGAAAATTCAAATTACAATACTTCGGCCCCTTTACTCACAAATCGCAATTTTCCTAATCTTCGTTATAATCGAGCCATACAATCACAACCATAATATCAGCATACAAACTACCCCATATTAAAATGAAAAACACCAACATAATTTCCCTTCTTCATCAGAATACCCCGATGATTCTACCAGGTGACTTAAATGCAAAACATACTAACTGGGGTTTCCAACAATGCAGACTCTCAACTACTTAAAATAATAACAGACTTAAACTTGATTACACTTACGCCATACGAACCAACCCATTCAAACCCCACACGACAGCACCAAACACTCATATATATTAGATATAGCAATTACTAACAAAAGTACAACATATCATTCAACCCCAGTATTTGAGACCATCTTCCAGTATAATACCTCCCCACATGCTCCAACTCAAAAACTAAACACCCAAAACATAAATTGGGAATCATTGAGGAAAATAGTGAGAGCCAAGACACCACAATTCAAAATATTAAACTCTTCCCTAGAAATAGAAAAGTCAGTCATGCAGATAAACGCAATAATAATAATAATAATAATAATAATAATAATAATAATAATAATAATAATAATAATAATAATAATAATAATAATAATAATAATAATAAACACAATAAAGCACTTGCAAGACAACAAACCCGCATATTCTCTCATACAGACAAAACGAAAACTATCCAAAGAAATAATAGAAATAAACAACACACGCAATAAAACCAGAAGGCTTTGGAGCAACGATATAATTCCACAACTGAAAAAAGAGCTAAATCTCCTTAATCATATAACAAAAAAAGCAATATATCTACACACCCAACAACCCTTCAACACCAAAATATAATCATTAAATACCTCGAATAAATCACTTTGGTACTTTTTCAAATGTCTTCTAAAAAACATGCCCACATTCACAATTGCATATATAATTAACATCTACAATTCATCACTCAGATTAGGCTATTTCCCACGCTCTTGGAAAACATAAAATATAATTCCCATCCGACGATTCCTACTACAAGACCGTCGGCAGTCCCTTGCGTATTCCCAAGTTGCAAGGGAATGCTGCCTCGTTTAGTGTCACGAGACTGCCTCAAAGTAACGTGACAGATGTTATTATGCTTTATAGCCAAAGCATACAACACATTTCAACTACCACATAAATAGGAAACTAATTATAACCCTTTGGTACTTTCTCCTTCAGCAAGAAGTCATCAAGGCTCGTCTTGTCTTGTCAGACAGTTTAGGGACTACAGCAAAATGTGGATGGAACCGTTTTGTTTCTGTGGAGTAATGTTTCTTTCACAGCCAATGGTAAAGGCCCTAGGGCATAGTACAGAAACAGAATTTATCCCTCAAAGACAACACCACTAGTTCTCCACTTACTGTAACTTCAAAGAGGCGGTGTACACGAGGAAACTACGTTATCTCATTTGTCCATGCAATTACTGGCTCGAAGTTGGGACTCTAGACTTTCAAGCCAATCTTAGCTTGCGTCCGTTTTTCAAATGGGTTTATTAAGTTGAATATAAGTTGTTAAAAGAAAGCCTGGTCCACACAAATTATCTTCAAAAAACAGAAAACTAGTTTATATATAGAAACTAGAGGTGCTGAGAATGGCACAGTGTTTCTCGTAGTAAAGTTTTCTAATTTCCCTGATTGTGTCTAGTACTTGCCCTTCCTGTTGCCCTTTCTTCTTGCCAGCTGCCATATATCTCCATTCAAAGTACATTTTTTTGAAATTTTCTCAACTTTTCGGTTTCTAAATAGTAGAACCGAAATATTATTTTCAAAATATTAAAGAAGACTAAAACCTTGTCCTAAATATCAATTTTCATTGAAAAATTTGGAGCCGTCTTTAAGAAATCGGCGTTAAGCATTACTGTAAATGCTTAATTTGAAGTAATTTAAAGAACATCTACTTATAAATTGAATAATGTTTACAAATCTATTGAAATGAGCATATTAACGGCGTGGGAGATATTAAAAAAAAATTACATTTGTGTAATTTGTGAGAAAAATAAAGAATACATCAAGATGAACTTTATATCATATTAAACAGTGCAATTAGTACTATCGATTCGAAAAAATTGAAGAAAGAATTGGGAGCCATTTTTGAGAAAATAGCGTTTGAGCGTATTTGAAAATGCGGAATTTTGATAACATTTTCACAGAAAACTGTAGTGTTTTCGAGAAATTTTATTTGAAATTATTTAAAGCACATGTACTCATAAATACACTAACGTGAAGAAATTGCCACTAATGTATTACCAACGTGAGAGAGAAGTCAAAAAAATTAAATTTTTGTAATTTAAATGAAAACAAAAGAATAGAGCAATATGGCGTTTATGTCATCGTATAGGGTTTGTTTGGCCCTAACCGTACGAAAAATTTGAAGAAAAAATTTAGAGCCGTTTTTTGAGAAACTCTTGTTTTTGTCATTTTTAAAAATTGCAAACGTTGCACGCTATATTGTGCGAAAACTACTAAAATTTTCAAAAAGATCGTATGTGTGGTTTAGGCGTTAGGTTTGCTCACATACGACAGACGGACAGACTGACAGACGAACAGACTGACGGACGGACCTTTTTAAAAAAAATCACTTTTTCGGTGTCAGGGGACCCCAAAACGTGTATTTCCGTTGAAATCTCGAAATTAATTTCCTCCAGCATTACATAAATTTCGCTTTACTGCGTATATTACTCCCGTATATAGGTATTATAAGAGAAAGTAAAAATATAGGGAGAAAAAAGCGAAATTCGTCCATCTCTATCACGAATCTACGCCAGAAATCGAACAATGTTCATTTATGAAGCTGTGCATTTCTAAAGAAAAACTATAATTTTGCAAAGACTTGCACTTCCCGCTGGAACTTCTTGTAACACGATTTATAATAACGTATTAACACAATATATCGAGTCCAAGGCCGTCAAACCTCGTCAAATTCAAGTCAGTTCCAATTTTCAGGTTATCGGTAATAGAATTAAAATATACACCAATAATGTAGACGCTTTTAGGAACGCTGAATTGAATTGCGCAAAAAAAATCCATGTAGGATTACAAAACGACCGATATCAAAGAAAAACATACAAACATGCAAACACAACATATTTGTCAATTTCATCTTGGTTTGATGGCTAGTACTTCGGCACGGAGAACGAACAAGGAAGTACCGACTTCACCAGCGTACCTCGTAACAGGAGAGCTAACAATCAACAAAGTAGGTTTAATAATTAACTTTCAAGTGATTACTAGACATTATGGTGCACAGACATTTCATTTATGTCGATTAGCATGTTCTTTAACTAAAATATAATTATTTTAATTTTGCATATTTTATGGCTGCACCATTGCACCCCACCCCCCTGTCAATCCTTCTTGGTGCAGCCCACGATATACGTAGAAATCAGTTTCAATAAATTAAGAACATTCCATACAGTTTAATTCCAAAAATCAAGCTTTCTGTACAGTATTTGACCATTACAATAGAAAAGTAATATAAAATTAACAACGTTAAAAGGAGTAATTTTCTCTTTTTTCACGTTCTTCAACTATGAAAGCGAAGATACGATCCTGGAAGCACTGATACCTGAGCGAGGGCTCTTCCTTTCACTATCGAGGGAAAGCGAAAGGAATGAAATTGGGCTCTGCATTTTGGAGAGGCAGGTACAAGGCTTATTGATAGGAAATGTTGACCGCAGGATGTGGTCGGGATACATCCATTTTGGTCATTTAAGTAATGGCATAATAACAGTGTTTCTTTACCACATGATAATATGCAAGTAAAGGTTAAATAATGCAACATAATAGCTTTTCTGTAAAGACGGCAATACATCACTACACTATTTTAAAACGAACTTTATGCATCAAACTCAATACTAATCTTGTTTATTACGATTTTTTGTTCATTATATGATGTTTCCTTATAAGCAAATATCATTACTGGTTGTGACTTATACAACTGATACTTTCTATTGTCATCCTAATTCATTTAAACATTCACGTCATTGCCCACTCATCGATCTCATGGCTGATAAGTCCCAGAATATTCGATCAACATTGTATAATGCGCAACATTGTTGAATCGTCATCCATTATGATCCAATAGTTGACTCGTCTCTTCTCGAAACATAGAAACTTTCTTGAAAATTCAGGGTTTGTTATTCATATGAATGGTGAGAATCGCTTATCCAGGTCGCCGAGATCCTTGCAGAAGTGCCGTGGCGGTCTCGGACCGAAGGATGGTGGGTGTGAATCCCGCCTCGGCCACGGTTGTGTGTGTTGTCTATGTGTAATGTGTCTGTGTGTGCCCTGTGGTTGACGTCAGGAAGGGCATCCGTCCGTAAAAACCTCGCCAAATCTTGATAAAAATGAATTGTGCGGAAAATCAATAAAAACTGAGACCGCTACCATTAGTGCCGACCCCGTAGCAACGCGAAGAAAGGCTAGGATGAAAAAATGTGTGGTGAGAATTAATGTACTCCCAGCATGGAAGGGGGGCGGAGCGTACATGGCTGCAGCCACGTGACATCCAGATGTTCGAAAACAGGAAGGCTTGGAATGCCGCAAGTGTGACCGTGCATTATTTGTAATCCATAAAATGTTACTTTGAAACAATTAGAATTCCACAATTGAAAACACATATACAAATTAAGAAACGGTTCAGAAATTTCAAGGAAATCAAACAATTCTTCGATTTATCCATCGTCCAACTAATCAAAGACAATTGAATGCTCCAACGCATTGCGAGTCTCCATCCACACACTATAATACCGTATATATAAAGATCATAATCTATATAGTTTTTTCATATTGAGATCTCTTTTACAGCTCTCGCATCCACGTAATATTAACAAAAGGCCGTGTTGCACGCGTAGCTTTGATACGGAACTTAATAAAGACTATAACGTACCTGAATCGAGAGGATCATGGTTTCCATGAAAAAATGAAAAAAGTTGAATAGTGCTACATGTTATCTTATGGAATTATGGGGAATAAATATAAAAAGGACAAACCCAGTAAATTTATCATCTAGTTAATTAATAATTAAGTAAATCTGAATCACTTTGCAATTTGATCATTAGGTAAACAATAAAATCTTGTATGTACCACGGGCGTTAACTTATTCGGGTGACAAAAAGCCCTCGGGCTACAGGCCCTCCTACTTTTTGTCGCCACTCAATCTTAGAACAGCCTTTGTGGCATAAATAACAATTAAATGTAATGTACAGGTTCCTTCAAGTAAATTACACTTGCCCCGTACTTTTGCCTTGTAGAGTACCTGCGAGAATGCGAATCATGACATGGGAAGTGGGGCTCGGAATCTCCGCACGGTTTCAAAAGTATTCAATAAGCAACAAATAGGAGACTAACGAGAGGACGTCACCCAGGAAGAGTTGCGTTCGTTTACAAAAATAGTCTACATTACCACTAAATATCAAAAGACTTGGATAACGTAGACGCATAAATAGTATAGAATGCAATTTTGGTGGGTCAGCAGGAAGTGGATATGTCTGACTGCGAATGGGAGGTTGTAAGTAGGGAAAAATGCGATCAAAAAGCGGAGAAGGGTACGTTTTATTTGACGAGGCAGACGACTAGACACATATTCTCTCGAAATGTTGCGTATGGGAACATAGAGGAGTAGGTAGTGGGCGACTTCGAAGAGCACATCAGAAATGAAACGCTAAGATTAAGTGTTGCGCGACAAATGAAAAGAATTAGCCGGACAAGTCGGATTGTTTATCTCGCGCGTTAAGGAAATAAGAGAATGCTCATCGAAGGAATGAGAGGAAGTGTCTGTTAAACTAGCAGTAAAATAGAATGTAGTTAAGTTATTTAATACATGTCATACAGGAAAGATCGAAAGGAATTAGAATTATTCCTTATATTAGGTATTTTATATTGTAGGAGAATTTGTTGTAACTCACGATGAATTCACATTGTTTAAAAGTTTAATACGTAGTGAATACAAACGTTCCAAAATATGATATAAATAAAACTTAAGTATTAATATCATTTTTATTATTGTAAAACTTAGTAAATCCTCCAAGATTTAGTTTTCCGTTCTGTATCTGCGATTCGAGTGTTCCTGCCAAAGTATCAAGAGCAGAGAGAAACGCTGGTATGCGGAGTAAATCACTAACCTCAGCGAATAGTCCAAACATCGAAGAGGCCAGAGAACATGTGCGGAGGCAAAAGGCTTATTTTAGTTCCTTGTACTAGGAAGTTCCCCCCGCACATAGAGACGGAGGCGATTGCGTAGTAGCGCTTTCTGCCGCTCAGGGTGAATGACAGGTCGCCGCGACCAACGAAAAGAACTAGCAGAACAAGTTGTATTGTTTATCTCGCACGTTAGAAATACAAGACAACGGACATCGAAAGAATGGAAGGAGGACTCTCTAGCTTAAACAAGCAGTAAGACAGAATGTAGTTAAGTTATATATTATTTGTCATTTAGGAAAAATTTAAAGGATTTTTAATTAGTCTTCATATGAAGTATTTTATGTGGAAAGAGGCTTTGTTTAACTCACAATGAAATTCACATTGTTTATAAGCGCGGTGTAATATTGTTTTGTGACGTAGTATGTAGGCGTTACATACAATTTTAAAAAACGGGCCGGAAAGTTGGTAATTCATGGGCGCGTTGATGGACGGGATGACTAGGGACCATTATCTAAGAGAAGGGAACGGGCGCGTTTATGCGTAATGTACAAGACATACAAAGGGGACACAGCATGAGCAGACATCGGTAAAAGATTACAGAAACCAGATAATAAAAGCAGAGGAGACCATCCTTGGAGAATACGATATAGAAAGCAAAGAACTGATACAGGCAAGTTCTCCTTTGTGAATCGTACTATAGTAGATTGGAACAAACTACCTGCAAAAGCACTTGAGGCTCTTCCTTCTAATGTAGTGAAATTTAAAAATATACTAAATTCCATCTAGATCATTAATAATGCTGAGATTTTTATCGTTCTTCTTCTTCTTCTTCTTCTTCTTCTTCTTCTTCTTCTTCTTATTATTATTATTATTATTATTATTCCTATTATTGATGATATAATTATTAACACTGTTATTGGCTTTGATGTAATTCTTAAGTTATTATTATTGGTTACATTATTATGGTTATTATTAATATGGTCATGTCCCTTATACAGTGAAGTGAAGTGAGGGGGAGGGCCGGGGAGTATAGTGTAGTGAAATGATTGAAGTGAAGTGAAGTGTCAGATAAGCTATAAGTCAATATAGAGATAACTAAAAATTTATTAGAACTGGGATATCAATCTCAACTTTTAATTGTAATTCTATTTGTAAATATGCGTGATAGTGTTGTAAATCTAGTTGTAATCATGTTTGCCACCGAGCATTAGCTCAAAGCGAACTTTAATATCTATGTAGCAGAATGCAGGAGACGCAAATGGCGATGAACTTGCATGCCTCGTCAATAGATTTATTTCAACTGTAATATGTACAATAACTAACGAATAAATGCCTACTAAAGTTGACAAAAAATACCAAAACAGGTCTAAAAAAATATAATTTCACGGAGCGGCTATAAATACATTTTTGACTTTGTATAGAGTATTTATGGATACTTAATCGATTTGTTTCTTGACAAATCAACCGTGCATAACTCGAAAAGGGTGCTTCCTAAGGTCTTCAATATTTCGTACTTTACTTGACATGCATAACTTGAAATTCAAAACTGAAAGTCTTGAGTTATGTTTTTCATGACATCTCCTAAGGACTTTTATTGGGTTTTTGATTCATCTGAGTACCTCAATTTTAATCAACTCAGAATTTTAAATTTTATATGAAATTGCACCTTTTGGTGTTTTATAATGAGAATGGGGAGAGAGTGTCGATTTTCTGTCTCAATTACGGTTCTACATTTAGATACAAAAGGATCAAATACATTCAATAATTTATGAGACAGTGCGCCAGTTTGCGCAAGGATACGCTAGTTATGACAGAACGCAATACTGCTTCGTGAAGTCCAGCAGAGAACTCGGGATTGAGACGAAAGCCGCTAAAAGACGCGGAGGAGGCAGGGGAAAAGCGGAAAAGCTGGCTCGTGCAAAAAGACGAAATCGCGAGAGAGCCGACGCGCTCCTCATTGAAGTTGTCCAGGTGCCAGGGAATTAAACCGTTGCCAGCGAAATATTTACTACGAGCACGCGCCAAACGTTTCACGAGCGCCAGTGGATATTTGCGTACGTTTCTTTCAGGAGCGCTGTTTAACCCGAATTAATCACGGATGAGTGGTAACTACACAACGACGCTACTCAAAATTGGGTTTACTCACATACGTTTTATTCTATTATTCTCAATTATATTCTAAATTTCAATAGCTGTTTTACCAAAATTGCTATTTATTTTTAATCGCCGATAAAACGGGATATACTACGTTGCGAAATGTTAAAGGTATAATATTATAAATACACATCAACAAAACAACACGTGCGAAACCAAATTATATATTTATTGCACCACATGAAAATTCAAATAAATACACAACTCATAGCAAATAGTATTTGAGTAATATGATGGCAACTCGCATTTATTTGTATTCCGTTCAGAAGACATATTTACTTGTATGTATGCCTACCTTAAAAGAAAAACAAATATTACCTATTTTGTTGCTCAGGAGACACCGCCGCGTCCTACACATAGCTGCGAACATAGCGGTCGTCATTTTGCAACTTTCCTCCGAATATTTTGCCCACTGGCTGTAGAAGCCTACGCTTTCAAATAAAACGTTTATCACCATGATTGTTAGGAAAGCAGAACAAAAATCCGTCCATATTGGATGTCATTATGAACAGAAGCCGTCAGTATATGAAGAAATTAAGAAAACATCCAAACCAATTAGTCATTATACAATTTCATAACAGAGATAACATATTTATATGCTATTGACTATAGTACTAATTCAGAAAATACGCATAATTTGACAGAAAATTAAGCAGCTTCTAGTCGTATGAGATATGTCAATGGCTTCGTTAGATATTCAGAAACCGGGAAAAATACAAAGACACTGAAACGGTTTCGATTTTGACTAAAAATCACAAAATTTAATGATAATCCTCAATTTCTGAAACCTGATGTCCATACTTAGTGTGTCACTGCTTAGGACACAGCTGTCGACATGCGACGATGGAAGAGAGAAGCTTCAGTTTTAATGATTTCCATTTCAAAACTGACAATTTTTGCTACTCCGGGACACCAATTTCTACACACTCGACAGCAGAATATTTGCTTCTGGAGTGCACTAAATCACTTGACAAACTTCTGTTCGAACATTGATTTTAACTAAATATGCAATACCAAGGAATGTGTAAAAGTTATTGTTGTCAATTTAAAATATTTACTGAATATTTCCTGAAAACATATTGTAAATTTCCAAATGTGACAAAAAAATCATAACTTTCAATTCGAACACCTTATCCTTTACAAACCGAAGTATTAAAAATATCCAATATGTCTTCATATTGCCTTTGATTTTACCAGTTGGAATTTGTGATTATATTGTTGCTGCTCTCTTGACCTAATGAGAGATATGTTTTAGAAAACTATTGATTATTTTGGAATTACTGGTCAAGATCGATTACATTAAACATTACAATGTATTATGTCTTAATTCAAGCATTTGGGGTAGTTGGTTCGTTAGAAAAATGAACGAAGACAATGAAACAAATTTTCTAGAAATAATTTTAAATGATTGTTTTATCATTATACTAAAGAAAAACGTATATTTCAGAGCAGGGATTACAAAAATATAGTTGGCGTAGGTAAATTACAATATCATATTAGAATTCGGAATGTTTTACTCATAATCAAAATATTAAATTCCAACTTACTAAGTGTACAACCGAGACCGAAAATGAAATTACGGTATATTAGTTTTAGAAATTTGCACACTTAGTATTTCGTATTCGAGTCTATACCGAAGAACATAAAATTCACTGACGTATTTAATTTAAATATGTATGAATGAATACAATAAAAGACAAAATTATAAAATTTACTCAATGGAAATGACAGAACTGTCTACTCGTATTTCAAACATCTTTCACTGGAAGGATTAGAGACGTAGTGACATGAAGCGCTCGTCAGCAATCATTGACAACAACCTCAATTCACGATTGGAAACATGTCCAACATCGAGGAGGCGTTTGTTTTTTTTCCTGTCCACGAGAGTCGCGAAAATCCATTAGAGCCACTCCACCGGCAGTCTTTCTGGAGAGACTCACAAGTTCATTACCAGCATTTGCTCGCTCCGTCGCATAAAGAGAATTCACCGTCCCGTGGCGCTGATATTTAATAGACCTCCACTTCGCTTCAATGAAGAGAAAATCCAGCAATAAATCCCCAATCTAGCTCGCAGCGGCGGCGGCGGCGGCAGGGGCGCAGTCATCTCCACCTCCACGCACGCCGCCACCGCCGCTGTGGAAGGCCCGGCGGGACACCGCACGACCGCAGGTCGCCGCCCGCTCATAACTCTGCTTTCTATTTTGGAGCAGCGGAGCGGGCAGGCGGCGAAGCGACGGTGCACGGGCGGAGATGGCACCGGACGAAGTGGCGATCGTGGGATTGGGAGGCAGGATGCGAGGGGAGGAGAAGCGGAAGGTGGGGCGGCGGCTGGGCGAGGTGGTGAGAGGGGCGACGAGGGAGAATGTTGCGGCGTGGGCGGAGGCGGCACGCGGGCGAGGAGGCGATCGTGGAATTGGGTGACAGAAAGCGGGGGAGGAGAAACGGTGGCGGGGTGAGGAAACATCGGTGAGGCGAGGTGGCCGGAGGGGCAGCGAGGCGTGGGCGGAGGCTGACAAGCGGCAATGAGTGAATGGAGGAGGCACGTGGGCAAAGAGGCGATTGTGGGATGGGGTGCCAGGAAGCGGGGGAGGAGAAACGGAAGCGGGGCGGTGGCGGGGCGAGGAGACATCGGTGAGGTGAGGGGGCGTGAGGGGTGGCGTAGATGAAAGTCGCAGCGTAGGCGGGGACGGCGCGGCGTCCGTACTCCACGAGCGAAGAGGCGATCGTGGGAATGGGTGACAGGATTCAGGGGGGGGGGAGAAAATGGCAGGAGGGGCGGTGGTGGAGCGGAAGAGACATGCAAGAGGGATGGCGAGGGAGAAAGTAGCGGCGTGGGCGAGCGAGGCGACGAGGTAGAAGGCAGCGACGAAGCGTAAGGTGGCGGAGGCGTAGGGGGCGCGGGCGAGGGCGACGGGGAGAGGGTAGGTGAAGATGGGTGAATCGATGGGATGGTAGGAGCGATGTGGGCGAGAGAGAGGGGGAGGTAGAAAGTAGCAGCGGGGGCGGATGGAGGGCGAAGGTGGATGCGGTGGCGAGGGCGAAGGGGCGGCGACGAGGACTGAGGAGAGCGGGGCGGGGGAAGGGGCGAGGGCGGGAGCACCGATGTGGGCGGGAGGGGCGGCGAGAGATATCGGCCGAGAAGTTGGGACGGGCGATTTGAATGGCGTTGTGGCGGGATAGGAGTGGGTAGCAGGGGGGGGGGGTGACCAGTGTGCGGAAGAGCGTGGTCGGCAAACGAGCGCGTAGCGTTGCAAGCGCCCTGAGCTGCAAGGACTGCGTCACCGGACCCGAATCAACAGCACGTATTCTCTCAGAATGTAAGCAGCGCCGCATCACAATTTAGGCACCAACGACGAAGTAGGTCCTCACCAACCAGTAAGGTTGGCGCACGCTTAAGTAAGATAACCGTGCTCTCATAGACCAACAAAAGATTTATCATGAACTCCCTTTAAGTAATTTCTTCCAATGGTATTTTGTGAAATCTGTAGAGCAATAATACATTTGAACACATTCTTTAAAACTTTTTCTATTAAAAAAAGAATATATTGGTGTGGTACAGCAATGAAGACAAAATATATCAAGGTAGATGTAGGAAAACCTTAGGGTTATAAATGTTGGTGTTCTTGAGCAGATAGCGACTTAAAGGTTGAAGTGTCATGTAAAGAAGAGCTGCTGTACTAGGGAGCATGCAAGTGGTAGGTTGGGTGAAAAAATTAGAATTGCTCTTATACGCCGTAACTTAAACCTAGAAATTTGACGATTGCCGGAGTCCAGTGATGGGTTTAACAATGTAATTTCTTTGCAGTTGACCACCTCTAGAGATCAAGAATGAATCCGTCTTGGATCTATAAGAGCGAAGGTGGGTTAAATAAAATTGAAGTATGTTTGTCACTAAAGGGTTAATCATCATTTTTAATTTTTTTTGCCTTGCAACGTAAGGAATAAAAAGAATGTATAGTAATCGTGCGGTGGAAATCGGAAATATTTTGACAGAAAAACTCTATATGTTTGTCCTGATAACATAAAAGTGGAAAAATATTGCTCCTAAATGTAGTAAATTAACACGCTACGTAGTCAGACCATAATTTTTGGGTTTTTGATACCAAAAAAAGATATATTTTTCTTTAAATTTATCCTCTTACGGACGGGAAAAAAATTGTTGCTGGCCGTTTTTGGAGAACTCTCTGCATTTTCAAAAATGCAAAAGAATATTATTGAAGATAGAGATTGCTGAAATAAAGTTTCATTTAATGGTATAATATTGTGTAGTACTGAAATAACGTTAGAAGGAATGTGTTGTTGCAGCACCACTCTTCCATTATCGGTTACATTGTTCTTCGAAAATTGTGAGGTAAACTTGTGTGTGGTCAGTCCGATAAAAATATACGCACACTAAACACCAATTTTCAGATCGCGAAGTGGATGCTCGACAATTTCGTGAGAATTCCTCGCCACCTAAAATCTGGCGGCAAATTAACCTGAAAAATTACATAATGTCTCTCTTGGCATTAAATTCGATATCGGGTCTATGTAATTACCAAAAATATTTTCGAGACACCATTTACAATAATCAAGCCGTTTCGTTTGCCTTCTTCAGTTATTGCATAGTTGTAACACGCTATGGTTTCAATTTTAATTAAAAAAGAAATTTACAAGATGTGCAGTTACACCAGATTGTTGGGATAACTTGACTGATTTGTTTAGTAGCAGTTATTCATTATCGGTATTCGCCGATGGAGTCCTAACGTTCCGTTAGAATGTTTTCGCTCGGATGAATATCGTTAGGACTATAGGCCAGTGCCAGAGCTATTTCTACATAAATCGCTACTCTTCGCTGGGATACAAGAATTCCGAAAATTTTCCATAAATACTCAACGTATTTCCGCAAACGATTGAGGAAAAAATATAGGTGCTTTCCTTTCCCGGATTTAATGAGGCACTTGTAACGTATTAGTTTGTTCCTGCCTAGCAACAGGAAACGTTGTTGGAGAGCGAAATATAATCAGAAATGTTTGAGAGGTCGAAGTAAGCAGACCTGCTCAGCAGATCGAAGAAGCTATATTAAATGGTCTGTGGATAGTTACTAAATTTCCATAAGTAGTGGATGTACCGGAGTATAAATAATAAAAGTGAGTTGTTCTGAAAGAGATTTAAGTTCTGTGGAAGAGTTGACTTGTGATCAGCTGGCCCATGTCTGACCTTGGCATCGCTGACGATTGCGACGCTACACATTTTACAGAACCACAACGGTACTCACTCAACTGCACTACAATTAAACGTATTCTGTACTGACACGTAATCCTATGACGAACGGCAGCACCAATTAGTACACATACTACATCCAATAGCCGTGTGACTTGCGAGATAGTCATAAATAGTGCTGGGGTGCGGTTTCATTATGGGTTCAGTTTTACTTTCCTCACTCTGTATATTTAAAATGTTACATTATTATTACTATTATTCTCATTATCACTGAATATATTACCTTTGGGAGAATTTCATGGAGAACCATCTATTGGTTGGTTATGGATTCTGGGTGCGGCAACAACTTAGGACAGTCACGTTAGTGTAGTGCATGTTTTTCCTCGGGAGATGGCGGTGATCTTCCCCAGCTGGATGGCGATATCCGGCGCCGACCTACCGTCGGCTAGCGGGATTTCCCCCTAAGCAGGACTCTCCCACCAGCGGGGCACCGCCCCAGCCGGGACAAGCTCTAAGCCCCCGACAGGTCTCTTTTGATAGATTGATTTTGTCGTGTTTCCGGGCGCGTCAAATGCTTTGGTCATTAGTCCCGTTCGTGTAGTGCATTTTTTTTCTCAGGAGATGGCGGTGATCTTCCCCCGATGGATGGCGAGATCCGGCGCCGTCCTACCGTCGGCTAGTGGGGTTTCCCACTAAGTAGGACTCTCCCACTAGCAGGGCACCGCCCCAGCCGGAACAACCTCTAAGCTCCCGGAATATGTGATAATGTAATACATGTTAGTGTAAGTGTGTGTGTAAGGGGAGAGGATAGGACAAGGAAGAGGAAGGATAGATCGCGCGCGGTCCGTGGCCCGTTTGGTAGGTTACTGCTCCAGCATTCGCCTGGTGTTGATAGGAGAAACCATGGAAAACTACCGATAAGAGCAGCCGGCCGCTAGAATTCTCCTCCAGACAACGGCTGAATTCGACCTAGCTTCCTAGCTACTCTCAAAAATCCTGCCACCTTCGAGACTCGAACCTAGGACCTCCCGGTCAGAGGCGCTGCAGTGGCAACAGTTGATGCACTGAGCTACCACTACAGCGGTTCCATTTGTCAAAGAGAGGATTCTGAAAAGACAAATATGAAGACTGTCAGCACATATCATTAGAACATGCTTTTAACATTAAGTATTGAAGAAAATATCCATGTTACCTTACCCTGAGAGAAAGGAGTCGGATATGAAGCAAGTAGATTTTACTATGTTCTGACGCGCCAAAACAAGGAGTTGGGGGAAAATAAGAGTGCCATGTATCTTCGAAAACGAGTTACCGACGTTACATAAATAATCCACCGTTTCAGTGCAGTTGATACTCGAGGATTTCTTCGGTGTTCACAAGCGAGGCGATCCGCCACCCAGATGCCTCGCACGCTGGTTTTCAGAACAATGAGTGCCCATAGCGTTTTAAGTGGAAAGGAACCAATTTCTTCGAATAACGCCAATTGAAGAGTTTGATAAGGGCGCCCGCTACAGCCATCCTGGGTGGTCCGGGGAGATGCTTCGCTCTCATGGCCATCTTTGAAGTAATTCGAGTGTGTATTTGTAGGGAAATTGCTTGTTTCTCTTTGTAATGTAGTCGGCGGTTTTTGAGGGAAAAAATAACGCGCTTTTCTGAAGCGCTTTTGAAATGTACTCCCTTTACTGTTAATTCATCCCAAAGAAAGGTTATAAATGTTTATATTTAAAAATTAGGCGCCACATTTGAATTATATTGAGTGTCAATGTGTAAACAAATAATAATATTATAATAATAGTAATAATAATGTAGAATGTTTAAGGAAATATTTTATGATGATTAATTTTTTTAAGGGGGAATCAGTCAATGACAAATGCTGTGTTCAAACTCAACAGAAGAAAACAACGGAGTATCCTGAAAAGTTTAACAAAAATAAAATTTATTGTTAAAAGTCTTCTCGCAGCGAAATATTTCACTCGAAATCAGCTTATTCTAGAAATAACAAAATTTTCTATATACTGGAAAAGAAAAGAGAGAAGCAAATATAGCATTCTCTAGCAAAACTTTGTTTCATTTTGTAATTGATAACACAAGATGGAGTTGAATTAATGCGTCTACAATGATCAATGAACCGTATCGTCACAGCTTTCTTATGGACCTTCAGAGAGATCAAGCATTTCCGCATCTTAATACTATATTCAAACATCCGTATTTAACCCTCCGTGCACCACGTGGGGTCTAACAGACCCCAGCAAAATAAAAATCGCTGTAACTCTTTGAATATTCGCGCGGCGGCACTGACGCTTTGTGTAGCTGGAGGTGCGGTGTTGCCAAACCCTTTACCTATTGCAATTTAGTGATCGCCTGAGCAGCGAAGAGTACAGACGCTTGTTAGTGAGTCAGGGTCCCGCAGACCCCACGTGGTGCGGGACGTTGTGTAAAACGTAAGTAGTATTATTTTATAAAAAAGCCTATTTCTTCATAAATCTTTATTTGTTTCGATTGTAATTTTATTAACGGGTGCTTAGGATTCAAAATGGCTTATCGGATGAGTGAAAATGAAATTGCATCCGCTCTTATGGAAGAAAGTGATGACGATATGGATGAGCTTCTTTCACCTGACAGCGAAGACGAATCGGATCATTTGAGTGTTCAGTCTGAATCTGAAAGTGAAGAGGAAGCGGAAGAAATTATTTCGGATGGTGAGTCTTCTACTTCAAATCAATTTTATGTTTGTAAAGATTGCAAAACAAAATGGCTAAAGAAACCGCAACGGACTAATATCCGTACAAGAAATGAAAACATAATTACACTTTTACCAGGAGTAAAGAGCCAATATAAAGATAAGACTACTTACTTGGATTGCTTTCAAGTATTTCTTTCTAATGATATGCTAGAATTGGTTGTAAAATATACCAATGAAAGAATATGCTTATCTAGACCACAGACATCAGACGAAAACTTAAATGCACTCTATGCAGAGACAACCAAATCTGAAACAAAAGCAGTTTTAGGACTTTTGTTTTTAGCTGGATTGTTTCGTTCTGGTAGACAAAATCTGAATGACTTATGGGCTCCTGATGGAACAGGGATTGAACTATTTCGATGCACGATGACAAAAAACAGATTTTCGTTTTTGCTCAATAACATAAGATTTGATAACCCTGTGACTAGAGAAGAAAGAAGGAAGACTGATCGTTTGGTACCAATTCGAGACATATTTGAAATCTTCGATCAGAATTGTCAAAATGCATATACACCTTTTGAGTACCTAACACTGGATGAAGAGTTGGTTGCCTTTCGAGTAAAATGTGGGTTTCGTCAATATATTCCATCAAAACCAGCTAAATATGGAATAAAAATTTATGCTTTGGCGGATGCTAAACATTTTACACCATGCATTTAGAAATTTATTGTAGTAAACAACCAGAAAATAGTCCTTTTGCTGTCAGCAACAAGCCCTTTGACCTCGTCGATCGTATGGTGAACTGTGTTTCTCGATCTTCGAGAAATATAACAATGGACAATTTTTTCACTAGTAACGAAGCTACTGAAAATCTATTGCGAAAGCATAAACTAACAGTAGTTGGTACTTTGAGAGCCAATAAGACATGCATACTGCTGTGTTTCAAGCAACCACGAGAAACACATTCTTCGCGGTTTGGTTTCCAAAAAGATATCACGCTGATTTCTTATGTAAGTCAGCCACGCAAGCACGTGTACGTCATGTCGTCTCTACACCATGACCAAGAGATAGATGAAGATACCGGAAACAAGAGAAAACCGTCGATCATTACATTTTACAATTCAACTAAAAGTGGAGTGGATATGGTCGACAAACTTGCCAGAACATACGACGTGTCTCGTAATTCCCGGCGCTGGCCACTCACAATTTTTTTTCCATGCTCAATCACGCGGGAATCAATGCCATGATAATACACATAGTAAACAATGGACTTGAAAAGTTAAAACGCATCATAGAAGGAAGTTTATTCGCAATTTGGGAATGTCTTTACTAGAAGAACATTTGAGAATTCGCAAAGACAATCCACGGATTCCGAAGGATTCTCGTAAGAGAATATATTTCCTTGGTGAAATGCCTCAGGAGTCGCCAAAAAAGAAACTGGGATCGAAGACAAGGTGTTCAGAATGCGATAGGAACGAAGATCGCAAGACCAAGTACGGTTGTGAGCGATGTGATGTGCCTCTATGCTTGGAGCACGCGCATCTTTACTGCAAAAACTGTGCAGAATATAACCAACCATGAACACACAAAGACTGTTTATATTTAAGTTGTTCTTACTAATTTTTGTTTCTTATTATGTATAAATTTAAATTAAACAATGTAAATATGCTTCTAATTACTTTCTCTAAATATAGGCTAAGCCATAGAAAAGTGCACTTCAAGTTTGTAAAAAATACTTCAATTTTTCTGTTCTTTGTATTTAAGTAGTAAAATGATGATTTGATTTGACAAGTTTGTTTCATTTTATCCAAAAGTAACCCAAAAGTATTATCCGTACATAATATAAATAAATAATTAAATATTACGCAATCTGTATTCCGATAATGAGTGGGGTCCAGGAAACCCCACATGGTGCAGGACGTAACTTTTATCCACGTGGTTTACGGAGGGTTAAACAGGTATTTTATACGTTGCTCAAATATGATGTCCAAAAATACATTATCTACAAGGAAAGTCACTATGAGGTGCAATGTTACGGATTTGGGGAAACAAAAACCTTATGTCCGAAGAACATTTGTTTGAATGACATGAAATGAATAACCATAATGAGATGATATGAAAAACCATTTGGAGTTCTATGAAGAGATTCTGACTTACCCGTAAACAATGACATACTAGAATATTGAATGGGCTGTAATAGAATGATTGTTTTGCTTTCAATATAATGCTTTCATGCATGAGGATGTTATGTCATTCTTTGAGTTCTATGTTATTAAGGGATACAACTGATATGAAAATATTTTGAATTTTTTTTACTACACACAGTTTTCACATTTTTAAGATGAAGAATATCTTAATAAAAATCAAATCGTCAGCAATTTACTATTTGTTTCAAAAACATGCTCAAGAAAACTTGCGCAGGCGGTACTTCTCCCCCATACGTCACATACAGTTAGCACGTGAATTTTATTTCTTCAATAGACACAGATCTTCTAAACGAAACACATAAGAAAGTTTTTTCATTTCTGATTGCCAGATGTCGATTTAGACCTGATCGCAATAGCATTGTACACTCCTGTGTTCATGACTTCGAATCTTATTTCTTATTTTCACCTAAAACCGTGCTTAGCTGATGTACGTCTGTGGTAAAGTCGGAGGGAGAGGCCGGTGTACAGCAAACGGTGGTTGGTGGTCCGTGCCGACGTTGACGGGGCATATGCAGCTAAGTTCTAATGGTTTTGCATCTTCTTATAAAAACAAATGCTTATAAAACACTAAAGTTACAATTAAAGTAGCAAAAACATGGTGCCTCTATAATCATACAATCTATGCACTGTCAATACGATCTACAATCTATGTACTAATCTCTACGTCCTTTATTAAAATATATTATCATGTTAAATACGTTTTTATAATTTCAGACCGTCCCATTTCCGGTGGATCAACAGAAATACGTTTAGGATTGTCTCCCGAGGAACTGTCATTATAGAAACCATTCGGATATGTTAAGTGGGAGATGTACGATGTTAATGCTTTACAAAACTTATGACATTCTCTCTCAGCGATTCCAACAAGAATTTGCACTTGAGCTTTTGCAATCTACACTAGCACTTTCCTCTCTTTCCACGGCTGCCTGATGAGTTTGTCGTGTTACCGTGCGCCCGGCAATTAGGAGACAAAAAATTTGCAAAACAGGACCTACGTTTCAGCAAAGCTGCTGAAGTTTGCATGAAGAAAGTTCGCCCATTCTCCGTAAATTTCGTCTGCCACAAGAAGTTGAAAAATATGTAGTTTTTTTCGTAGCTTTTGGCCTGACAAATGAGAAAACATTTGTATAATACGAGCTCAGTTGCACTGTAAAATAGGGAATGCGTGTTTTACTTTCATTTCTAAAGAAGCTTTGTAAAATTAAACAAAATGTACTACTTGTTCACAAATTCCTTTTATACGGTTTTCGCTCTGAAAAAAACTCCTCTTATTTTGTAATCAGCTTTTGTGATGATAAAAAAGAGCCAAGGCAGCAGTGAAATTTAACACATTAAATTCATGTTAATTAGTTACGAGTATAGCAGATAAATCCTGAACAGAGTTGTCAACACGGCAAGTAAAAAGAAAAGAAAAATTAAATGCAAAATTAGTTGCAATATGGTAATTGCAACTAATTCGAATTTTAGCGGTATATTCAATGTTTTTGTTCGATTTAATTGAATTAATGCTTTAAGTAAGCTACGTTTAAGGGATATATTACTGTAAGGAATTGAATGACATACAATGCACGTCTGACAGGTTGAAAAACACTACGTGTTCGATGATTTGCAGATTATTACATCAGCAGAAGGAAAATTTATTTATCTTCTACCAACGCTCATCTTTCCAATCCACAACGCACAGATCGATCGTTGGAATACTTGAGAGTTTAGAGTTTATAATTCTTGCAATCCTCGTAAGGGATTTACGTACCAGACAAGATTGAAATATTTTAAGAGAACGAGAAAAAAATCTGAGAGTGAATTTACTTCATGGTTATTATTAATGATGGTAATACAAACCCATTATTTTTAATAAATAGTACAATTCATAATCACATCTCATAATGAGGTTGCATATTTCTCGCTTAAATGGAATGACATAATCGGAAATATCACAATCTACCAAATGAAAAATGTGCAAAGAAGAAGTTATTTGAAGCTTCTATTGGAAATATTACTAGTAAATTACTAGTTTACTATTTTTTTTAATTTTCGAACACGTTAGGCACCGGAGAAGTTATTTGAAGATACAAGTGAAAATTACTGGTAAGTTATGTTCTTTTCACTTTTATTTTCAACCAGAAACATTCCGAACCTTCAGAAAAAGCATTTGTCATGGAATTTAATTTTCACTTAGGCCATACTAAATTCGACACATACATAACATGCCACAAACTTGCTATAGATATCAAGAATGTATGTGACGAAGATACAAAACAAAGAAAAAGAACTACATTTACTAAAAGCCGAAGCAGCTGAAACTATGAAGGAAAATTATTTTCTAGGTTTGCAGAATGACTCAAATACATGGACAATAGTGATTGATATGCAGCAGGCACTCCCAACATCTCATATCCATACTAAAGTGGTTTCTACTCCAGGAAACTGTGGACTTACTCGGACAAACTCGGAGAATATGACGCAGATGAATGTTCAATGCAACTCTTGGCCTTAGCTAGTAGGGGATCACAAGAAATAGCATCATGTTTGATCTCTTATTTTCAAAACTACTCTAAAATTCTAGCAGAAAAAACTAATGCCCTGGTCTGATTCTTATGGTGGCCAGAACAAGAATAAAAATATTATTTCTAAGTTGTACTACTTAGTACATGACCTACGTCTCTTGGATAAAGTGCAGTATAAATCCCTCAGGATACACCTTTCTTTATTGTGACAGAGAGTGTGGGATTATTAAGAAGAAAGAGGTCCACACTAGCAGTTTACTCTTCAGAGCAATGGGTAAACATCAAGGAAGCGAAACGAAACAAATATTTCCATGTAACAAAAATGAAAGAGAGAGACGTTCTTTCTCCTCACTCCTATTGTCTCGTCCCTAGTCTTCCGCAAAATAAGTATTAAAGGAAACACAGTGAAAATTCAAAAAGCTTCGAAAATTTAAGTAAGAAAACACAAACCAGGTTCAATTTTCTTCGCTTACTCGTATACTGATTTAGCTGACTGGCAAGAAGTTCACGTCTCCTAGAGAGGTAAAATGAATACGCAAAGTTAACTGCCTTTTTCTCTGCCAAGAAGCGCTCAGCTGCATAAATGCAAGATACCTAATGCTATCTGGACAACAATATTCTAGTCCGGAAACTTTACATCTCTGTATCTCAAAACTTCAAAAATGTAACATGTCAGGTTCTTGCATGCACCCATTGAATTAGACTTAAAAACTTGAAATAATTTGCGTATAACTGACTCTGAAAATGTTTCAATCTACAGGGATTTCTATCATTATTCGAAATGGCTGAAGGTAATTTCAGACGGATTTGGTAATGCTGATTCAGCACGTGACACTTGACACGAATGGCGCCGATCGATTTTATTCAATCTTCGAAGGGCTGGGCGTGAGGTTCCCCATCTCTGTGGGTAAATCATTAGACCGCGGCGCCGGAAGGAGGTAGGAGAACGGGGAGGAAGAAAGGGCCTGAAATTGCGGGTCATTACCTCTGACGAGACTTGAATGCGCCAATGCTGGGAAGTATAGTACCATGAATTCGAAATTAGAACGAAACCACAGTAACGGTGGTATAATCGCCCTAGTTTGGCTACTGCTTAACGTGGAAACTTTTCCCATAAATTAAAACTATGGTGGGGGATCTTCGACTATTTTGGGTGTGTCACAGACTGTCAGTACTCCAGTAACACGGGGTATCTGAATACCTTAAATTGTATGCCATTTGTGTTGTTAGCTTTTGGAGACGGGTTAAAGCTGATCGATCATGGTTAATAATATTACAATGCTGTGAGAAATGAAATTTGTTTTGGCTCATTCCCGTAGTGTAATAATGCAAGTTATATAATTACAAGGGTGCTTGGATCTGCCTAACTTGCGCGAACATCTGTGTGGTTTTGTATTTGATTGTTGAGACACAATGCAAACGCTGTCTAAATCTGCACTCACCCTACCAAAGGAGTCGCCTTACTTATAGACTCGATGGGGATGAAGAATGCTGTTGCAAATTTGTCTACCGCTGCAGAGACTATCGCACAAGTAGTCGAATTCGCGTGGATTACAAACTTTGGCGGTTCACTACATCAGTTCAGGAGAATGAAAATTTGAATGATACAGAAAATGAAATAAGGTTTGAAGTTGAATTGTGAATAAATCAGAATTGATAAATGAATTTAATTCTTAAAACGTTTGAAAGGAATAATGTGGTAACTATGTAACTTCGAGAAATTCTCATCAGAAATTCAAGGAAAATGATATGATTGTGATAGAAAATTATAGTTTGTAAGAGTGGACATCTGACCAGACCATATTTTCCTTACGTAGACAGAGATTATTATAGAAAACAAATGGAAGCATGAAGAATTTATTGTAGTACATCAATAACAGCTAAAACTATCAGCAGTCATTCTCTGATTCTATATCACAGACTGTATTGGGCAATCAATGTGTATTGACCTAACGTTATCTGCAAATTGCAAGTGAATAACGCCTGTATTACAATAGAAATGGAGAATTAAATCCTTTGAAGAAATGATATTATTACTTTGCAGATTAGTCAACAGAAATTAGAGAAGTTAATAAAAATTGTAATCAATCATTAAGATCCTGATAATCCAAACCTCTCTCTCAAAAAAGGAGAGAAATTTGATGTTAATGGGTCCGCCTGATTAATGTAGCCGTGTAATATCTACGCGTAGTTGATGCGACTTTAAATAAATCAAATCAATGTAGCCATGAAACGGTAAATAGTATCTCAATGGTTAATTTGTGCACCACAGATTTTATCTCATTTATAGAATCTTAGTTGCGCGCATAGTAAAGAAGAAAGAGAGAATTTAAATGAACAAAGAGCGATGGAATTCGGGTCAGAAGGCCAAACCAACCGAAATATACTGAAATTCGTCTCATTCACACGGGGACTGCTGGATGAAGAATTCATTTCTGACCATTGTCGTAAACAGGTATGGTACCATAAAATCTACACAAAAACAGGACTCAAGAAGGCTCATTATGACCATGAGGTATTCAAGTCTTTATTTTCTACATTGTGCAAATATTTTGTTTGAATCTAGCCAAGACAAAGTTTGGTTTTCATCTCATATGTGTTGCTAACAATGCTACCTGGAGTAGATATGTGAGGATATATTTAGTGCAGTATGTAACTTTTACAATCCAAATCTGACGTATTGGAGTGAACTAATATATTTTTAATTATACAATTCAGACCTCCACAGAAAAGAATTGTTTCGTGGAAAACGGTTTGGGTAACACTGACTTAGTGGATTTGGTCATGACTTCCGTGACGCATTCTTGCTGCAGTTATCCTTGTGTCAACGCCAATATGCGGGTTTCTCTTCCAAGAAGCACACCTACAGCGGGCATCGTCGCAGCTAGGATATATATCTCCCTCAGTTGCAAGATCTCACTCCCGCAACGGTAGAGATCGGGCAGAGATCTGCGCGTTCCAGAGGCGTCATTCAACCCATGGAGTATACACTCTCCGTCTGGCTTTCTAGCTCGTGTGTTTGCGAGGTGAGTGTTGTTCTTCGATGATGTGACGAGCGTGGTAGGGTAGACGTAGGTTTGTACATTTTTCATTTGTAAATTCCAATATTGTATGTAAACAAAGAATCATTGAAGTGGAAGAGCTAGGACAAAACAAAGAAAAATTCGCTCGCACAGGTTGGAGAATTTATCCCTTTTGTTTATCTGAAATTACTGTAGAATTGTTTAATAGTACGTCATACGACTTTATCCTTCTGGTGGATCGGATAAGAGAAATTCGCTAAGAATGCGGTGTGTGCACAAACTTCAGGATCTGCATAGTGTAGTTTCAATAAATATAATTAATATTTTTGGGTTGTGAATTTTAATCAACTTTTCCAACAACACAGTGTTAACGATTCATGTCAGAAGCTTAATCGATAGAGACCTACACTGTTTCATGCGGAGTAGCGCTATTATTTAACGAAATTACTGGTAAGCTGTCACATCACATTGTTGCCAGTGAGTATTAATTTACTAAGAGCAAATATAAATTTAACCAACAACTATTTTCTTCCCTTTGGTAGAAATTATAAAACATCCCAACATTCGAAAACAAATTGTTTTTAAGTATGGTAGATACTACATGTTTATAAGCAACTGGCAATACTGCCAGTCCTCGCCACCGGAGGATGATATCTGGTAGAGGGAAATGCTCGGAAGCCGCCCTAGCTCAGCGCCGGATCTCGCCAGCCAGCGAGGGAAGATCACCACCACCTCCCGCGATAAAAAAAATCATGCGCAATACCTACGGGACTACTGACCTTAGCAATTGCCACGCCCAGAATCAATCGATTAATCATCACTTCCACAGATAGTAAAAAATAAAATTGCAGGTTTTGTCATGTTACTTCTCATTATCAATTTTCCACGGTTTCGGACGTTCCCGTGAAGAAAATTTCCAATACCCACACACGCCATTTCACACACGTGACGGACAGTGCATTTTGTCACACGCGGACCGGATGGGAAGTCGTCCGCATACTGATCTTGGTTTCCGGCGGGGGCGGGCCCGTGTCGTGCGACTCGCGCCGTGTGTCGGGCTCTAGCCTCCGGGCAGCGAGCGGTGGGAGGTGGGTGGTTCGGGGCGGCCGGAGGGCTTGTCGCAGCGTGTCCCCCGATATTCGATACTCCGGGTCGAGTTTGCTCCCGGCTATCTGCTTCGCGACGCCCGCCGCTGCAGCACGTCCTGTGCGGCTCTGCTCACCGGAGGGCGGCCGGTCTCACCTGTGATGTTTTTGGTGCGTACGGATTCACTGACCGTCCGGAATAAATAAGCCTGCAGTTGACTATCTTATTTGTATGTAGCGGGTGGTTTTCGCTCATGGTCAGCACCTACTAGCTTTCCAAATACGTATGGTCGTATCTTGCGTGGGCTACATATTGTGTCAGCGACACGCGACAGCTTCAAGCGATAAATTTCAAACACTCAGTATCTTGTGCGCCCGTCCTGCGTCGGCGACATCCGCGGCGAAGCGACGAAAGCGCTACAAGCGGCGGTGTCCGAGATTCAAACTTGTTTGAATCTTGTCGCTACTTGTCGCCGCTTCTAGCAGTGTCACGCGTATAGTTTCGCTGTTTTGGTCTTCAATTTGCCATTTCAAAGATGTCGAATGGCGATATAACGGAATGTTTAACTGTAGATGTGAAAAATACAAGGGAATTGTGGGACAAGAGATTGAATAACTACCACAGTAGAATTGTGAGCGGCAATTTGTGAAAGGAAGTGACGAATGCACTGAAAATAACAAATAAGTTGTTTTTTAGTTATTAAATTATATTAATTTATATTATTTTTATTGAATTTGTCAGATGCTAATTATACTGCGTAGTACATACATCAAAATGTATTGCATACTAGTATTCCTGTAGAAGTAAATGAGGTTAGGTTTCTCTTGAAACCAAACCGGCAGGACTGTTGAAATAATTGCAAATAGTCTGTCTTATTTCATGAGATTCTGTTGAGAATGAATGCCTATTACTAACTGGCAGAGTAAATATCTGTGGAGAATTTGTTGAACATAATGAGTCTTGAATGTTCCCTTTAAAACATTGCAACTGTGGCTGTCGCAGCCTCCTATCGCTGAAGTAGGACACCACGCGCTCTGTCGCGCGGCATCGCAACTTATCGCTTGAAGCTGACGCAAGCTATCGCTTATCGCTGCCGCCGGTTGTACAACACGGTTGTGCCGCCGGTTGTAGCTCACACACGACATGGCCTAAGAATGCAGTGCCCATGACATCTATAAATTAGCCTGGAGTTGGCCGTTTTGCCCGTTCGAAGCTTAACAGCTTTTCAGGTTGGTACAGGAGTCATACGCCACTCACATGCAAGGGGCTAGTTCCTCCTCAAATTTGTCTTCGTGGGGCGGAAGGATGCCGGCACCATGGATCCGAGAACAGCCTGGGGCCACCCACAGCGCCCGCTTTGGCATTATCGGTGTGAGTGGCGCCGAGAAACTGGGAAACGGATCGGAAGTTCCTGCCTCGTCTTTTCTACCTGGGATTGATATCTCGTCTCCGCCCGCGGGGTTTGTCCGTTTGAATGTTTTCTGATTACCAAGCAGTGCGGTGAGGAAGTTAAATTTGAAAGTTTTGCAACAACCACAGTGGTAACTTTGGGGTAGGTGGTGCCAGCTTACGTACATAATTGTCAGTGGAAACTTTGATGCGGTGTTATTGACGTAATTACATGAAAAAATAAAAGATATCGTCTCCGTCAACTTAATATGTTTATGTAGAGAGCCGGCTTTCGACGGCATTGCGGCATCAGTCTATAAATACAAACAAAATAAAATATAAATAAAATACGAAGTAAGTACAAAAGAAGACAATGTGGGGGATTAATATAAATAATAGTTATGTTTTCAGTTTTTTCTTTTTTAATATGCGGCATAGTATATTGTCAACGAGAGTGGTACTGTATCCATTAGCGATAGCTATGTGTTTAATAGTGTGTGTTTCTTTTTGATAATTATCTTGTGATAAGGCAAGACTGACTCTGTGAATCATGGCATGGAAAGCTGCGTGTTTGTGAGCAGATGGAAGTTGGGATGTGTTGTGGATGACAGCGTCTGTGTGTGAAAGCATTCAAGATGTGTTTGTTATCAACCCTAGACAACATACGCCGCAAATTTAATAAAAAAAACTGAAAACGTACACAAGCCTCCGTCCACTCACTCAGAAACCATACAAATTTATTTCTATTCCGTTTCCTTTACCACACACAAATCACTCAAACACCTTCTCACACCTCGCAACATCACCCCACTCATGGCAAAGTCAGGAGTTTATGAACTCCAATGGCGCAATTGTGAAGATAAATTCATAGGCCAGAGGGAAAAGATCTTCAATGCCAGAGTTAAAGAACATTTACATTCACGGAAACACAATACAAAGAGATCGCACTTTGCTGCACATCTTATAAATACAGGCTACTCTTTCCTACCCGACTTTGACATTAAAATGTTTAAAATAGAAAATAAATTCTAGAACACAAACGCTTTAGAAATCTTCCACATTTTTCAAGTCAAGCAGAAATCTGAAGCTCAGCTCAACGAACAAACTAATTTCCCTCTGTTCCCTCTGCCAATAATTTTATACAACCCTCCCCCATAAAGTAACCCCCGCCTCCTGAGACATTTCCTAGAAGACACAAAACAGACCTCCTCTGACCCCTCGTCGGAGATCCAGAAAGCTATAAAATCCAACGTCAAATTCCGTCTGAACAGTCTCCCGACTTTTGCCGCAAGCAGCGAGGTAAGTAAAGCGGCTCAACATATTCTTTTCCACATTTTGTAATATCATTTGCTATTGGTTTTAATTATTATTACTATTCCCCCTTTTTTGTATCTTTTGCAATTTCATAATGTGTATTTTCTTTATTTGTATTTCGTATTTTGTAATTTGAATTGCTATTGGTCTATAACTATAATAATGTTAAATTATCTATTATCTGTATTAATCCCCCCGTTGCATATCATATTTTCAAATTTTCTTTGCTATTGGTCTGTAACAATTATATTTTAAATATATCTACTAATTATATTAATCCCCGCTTTGCATTTTATATTTTGTAATTTCATTTGTTACTGGTCTCTATGTTAATATCCCCTTTGCATTTCATATTTTGTAATTTCATTTGCTAATTATTATAGTTTTAAATGTAGCTACTATTTATATTAATCCCCTAATTTGTCTTAGTTTGTATTTACTTGGTATTTTATTTATATTTTATTTTGTTTGTATATGTAGACTGATGATGACGGCAAAACCGTCGAAAATCGGCTCTGTAAATAAACATATTGTGTTGACGGAGATGACATCTTTTATTTATAGATAAAATTGTTGCATATTGTGAACATTTGCCAATGTTCACAGTTACTCAAAATACATGTTAATACGAAACGTTAGATGCATATTTTAAAATATGAATATTTCAACCGAGTAGTTCTTAAAAGTTGCAATGCTTTAAAAATAAAGTAAAAGTTAACCTATTGAGCAACATGAAAGCCACCTGTGGCCCACATGGAAAGACTCCCTTTTCGTGGGAAGAAAGAGGTCTGGCGCTCCAGTTTCGTGCGAACCCCTGTCAGTTACCGGAGGGTCCCAGTGTGTGTACGTTAATATATGAATTCTCCACAAGAGAGTAGTTCTGTCTAGCGAATGGGAAGATTTGCGCGCTCTTCCTGCATACGAGTGCAGCATATTGTCGAGGTAACCGCAATAGGTCGCATGACAAGTCTACTGCAGTTTTCAGGAGAAACGAAAAACGTTCTCTACCTCTCGCGGTCTTCACAATCGCTTTCACAAATGGAAAAAGCACATATTCGTTTTTTTCATTCGTCCGGCGACTTACGACCTTTTGCAACTGCTGTAGTTCTCTAGATTGATCACAATGGTTTAATTAACAAAAAAGTGATTTCGTTTGACATGCGACCTATTGCGGCTACTATGACGATATTCTATGTAAATATTTGCGTACTGAGTATGTATCAGTGAGTGTTTTCTTCCAACGCGTGAAATTTTCTCTGTTCATTTCAATGACATTTTAGTTGCTTTAGTCTAGATTCACAGTTTTATGCAATGTTACAGGTTCAATAAAGGCTAACAAGTGTAAGGAATTAGAGAAAATTGTGCTTGTAATTCTAGACAGTTCCAGCGATTCTGATGCTGATGGCGAATTTTATGAATATGTCTTAATGAAAGAAAAAGGCTAATGAAATATTAAAAGTGATTCATCAGAAATTGATGAATACATTGAACAAAGTTTATCGACTAAATTCATTCAAAATTTGAGTGACCCACAGGTAAATATGCAGTCACCGGGCCATGAGAGCCACCAATGTCCCTCGTATGTGCTCACCATTTATGTGTTTCAAATCATGCATGCTAGCTATGACCTCTCTGTTGGCTTATAATTCTAGTGAAGTAAATAGATCAATGTGGCATATGGTTAAAGAACTACGATATTGCTTATGATCCATGTACTGCATTCTTTGATTGGGCGGTCAGTGCGTTAATATGAAATATGCCTCATTTCATATAGTAGCCTTCGTTTGTAGGCGTCAAAACAGGGTGGTCAGGTTTGGCGAAAACGAATAGCAGATAACATATGATAAACTATTAGATGGACTGAAGAATGTTTCTAAGGCTAGTGAGGGACAAGGGATGTAGTTTGGAGTTCCACTTTGTCAATCATATATGTCTATTGACCCAATACCACCTAACCTAATTTAATCTCAGTATAGCACAACTGACGCATCGCTACATATTTTTGAGTTAGCGAAGAGCCTTGACCTTCCATCATCGCAATTTACATAAAACTATCTTGAATCTGTGCAACTCATTTTTTATACAAAAATACGCACAAGACGTGTCACAGACGGACATCTATCTTCCTTTAACAAGCGCCCTGTGGCTAAAATATACATTAGACGGACAAAATCCGAAATAATACGTTCATCGTCATTCACACATTTTTATCCGTTTGAATAATGGGTAAATTAACAGTTAACATCTACCATTAGCTATATTTTGAACGTTAGACGTAACATATATGCTCTGGTATCCATGAAAGGAAAAAAAAGATGAGAAATGATATGAAGAGAAGAATTACTACGATGATTTACAAGGATAAAATAGCTAACTATAGGACCATGAAACACGAAAAAGAAGAAGAATGAACGATAGAAATACAATCATTTCTTCACGTTTCAAGGAAGGAAATTGAAACACGTTTCATCTCAAAACGAATGAGCTAATGAGCAACTGAGAATGTCAATAAACTACTCAGTAAGATGCAAACGCAAGTAGCCGTTCAGTATATAGATGCTCGCGACCTAGATGCAACCCTCCGCGCTGCGTTTAAGCAGATGCTGTGCCTGTCTGGCGCACCATGCACGAATCCATCTCGCTCCAGAGCACGCACGTCAACGCGATGCTCTCGACTTCGTGTGGAACATGACGGTCTGTCTACAGCAGCGCTTTTGTATTAACCTCTGCTTTGAGGCAGAACAAGAGAGATTATTGCGAAGGCATACTCCGGAACTTGGCAATTGTGTCTATCACACATTGCCAGGTTGTCATGCATCGATATCTTCGAACACGTACACAGAATCCGTATTTATTATTTCCAATACGCCCAGAAATTGAAAGCAAAATATGCAACCTCCGGCATTGTGAGATCCATGCATGGTTTTATTAGATACCCAGGAACTCAGATACTCAGATACTCACTTAGATACTCAGGAAATAACTCAAAAAAAACGACAAAAAAGTTTGAAAGTTTTCAAATTTGAATAGAAAAATTCAAATATTTGATTTTGTCGTTGCGGATATTCTCATACTGAGCGTACTGACAGAATCTCCACTCAGTGTGTCACTACTTATGACACAGATGAAGAAATGCGACAAGGCTCCAAGGAAGAGGTAAATCCCCATTAAATATTTCATATTCACATGTCGTCAAATGGAACAGCATTATGGAAAATTTTTGATATCCTTGGTATGTTAGGAACTCTATATACTGGTCCACGTTATTTTAATATTCGTGAAGACTGTTTTTGTTAAAATATTTAATTTATTGCATCGTTACACGAGTGTGTTTTATTCGTTGTTCTTGAACACCAAGCTACTTTTTAGAAAATCATTCTGTGTGATTTTGTTCGGCAGCATTTTTTGTGCTGCAGACCTCTAGTATGAAAATATTTGCAAAATTCTTTATTCGTAGTGTTACCTGATGATGTTCTGGGTAAGTCATGGTCGAGAAAATTCAAATTACCCCTTCAATAACTGAGCAAATGGTTGGCGCATTTGAAACCACTCAGAGACACAGAGATCTTTCATTTTTCTCGTTGCGTTTATTTATTTATTTTGAAAATATATGTAAATGGTATACCAAAACTTATGTATCAATGAATTTCAAAAGCTTCATAATAGAAGAAAGTTTCATGCATAAGTAATACAGTCGTATATATAAAGGAATTTGATCAGTATGGAGAGGTAGTAAAACCAAAATATCCCACTTTACTGTGGATTTAATGAAACCTGTGGCACAGGATTTACTGCATTGTTTTCTATGTGTACATAAATTGGAAAGAAATAATGTGAATAATTTTCTAGAAATTAGTGTGCAATTGAAAATGACGGAATAATTTCTAATATTTTCAATCAACTCATTTAAAGTGCTAACGTTCTCAAACTGCATTAAGAAAGAAATCTATGTTCAGTAAAATATATATACGAAATTTCAAAAGCCTTCTTTTGATATTTTTAAAAATGCCGAGATTGTAATTAGAAACGGATTTTTACTATATTTCAAAGAGCATTTTAATCCACTCGAGCAAGAAGTTTAAAGAAGAAATCTGGATTCGTTTCATATTCACAGAATAAAATTATGATATAAAAATTTAGATGTATTATTTTGTATATATTTATTGTGATTGTTCTAAATCAAAAAAAGGGATTGAAAAATAATCAAAAACTTTTATATAAAGTAGCCTAAAAATTAATGTGCCTAATTCAAATTTGTTTATTTGTGTCCATAGGAGAATATGAATTTTGAAAAACGCACAAGTGCACGTGTACGTGTTTTTAACATTCTCGCGATCGCTTAGGCAAAATAGGGAAAGTTATGTAATGCTGCGCGAGAAAGCTGCGAATATTCGGCAGAAAAACTCTTATTACAGGGCTCAGGTAACGAAAAAGTGGATATATCCGGTTGTTCGAGGATGTTTTTTACATTCATCAAGTGCTGTAACCAGAATCCATGTTCTGAGGGCCCTCGATACTGGAAAATCGAACGACGACCAAACGTCCGTCAGTCTGTGAACAACGCTGGCAGCTAAACAGTTCAGCCGATTTTCCCCAAAATTGATATTCCCCAATCGATCTGGCTGTTCCTTAAAGATAGATTTGGAAATAAGGTCATGTGCAATTTTCCGAAACTTTGAGTACTTTTTGCGTAATTTTGCGTGAAAATATAGACGAGAAAGTACGTGCTGTTTTAGCTTCACCAAGAGATTATACTCTTTAAAGAAAAATAATATTAATTTAAATCGGAGAATATTTCTGGAAGTTATGACTGAGCAAATATAAAAAACACGCATGACGACTTGTATAACCTCCCTTCGAAATCTCAGTAAAAAATCGTTTGAAATCAGATATAAAGTTACTGATTCTGTTCATGTAATTAGAAAGTTACAGAAGGAGTTTTGAAGCACAGGAACTGACGATGTTCGTATTAATTCCACTCAACCATTAAATGAAAGGCCTAATTTTTCCATCTATGCGAGCTATGAGCAATCCAAGAATTACCCACACACAATCCTACTTCAATCAACTGCTTCAGCAGAAAAAAAAATATTTTGAATGGGACCAGGTCACTGAGAACTCGTTCGAGGTTTTATTATTTTACACGCATCAAATGAATTACATTCCTATCACATTGGATAAAATCGCTCCCTATTGTTCGCTGTGAAAGAATTAGCAAATATTTCGAGTAATAGCACACATCTCTGAAGCTCGAGCAATGGCACTCACACCCGTTCGACTCATTTCATTTTCCATTGGCAGCGACCAACAATGTGGAAGCGTACTCTTTCCGCCTACTGCATCTCGTTCGGGGTCACGCGACTCCTAGAGCGCTGGGACCGGCGTTCACTCGAGAGCGATCCACCTGTGTAGACAGAAAGAGACATGCATGCAGACAGACAGAGAAAGAGGGAGCGAAATTGATGGGCAGCAAGTCGATTGTTCCATTATGAGAGGTATTGTGACAGATGATGCACCCGTTGGACCGTTAAATCCTCGGTTGACTAAATATGAACTGCATATGCTAATGCATCGATATGCGAAAAATTATCCATCAAGTGAATCTGATGTCGGTAGCTATTTCCATTTAATTTACTTTTTTTTAAGTTCAGAGAATTAATTTTGCCATTTTTTTATTATTTGTGCAATTAAAGTATTCACACGAGCATAAAAATTTTCCTGATCAGTTTTCATGTCTATACAGATTTCAAATCGGTCTCCAATTTGGCAAAATGCCTCCATGATGGAACTCGAAGCTTCTCATTAGCGAATGGAAAAAACACCTAACGTGCTGTGAAATTTTCAATTGGACGAGTTAAACGCTAGAGTGATCGAATGAAAGCACTTGAGATACAGTACATTCACCCCCCCCACACACACACACACACACTTTTCATTAATTGTAAATGTCATCGCTACAAAAAGCTAAAAAAATTACAGTAAACAGGAGCAAAATAGTATCGACGAACTGGAGAAAAACGTTTTCTTATTTTTGGAACATTTTTTAAGTCAATTATGATGAATTGTAATAATTTAGAGATTTAAGAAGTTATAATAACATAACATTTTTTTGAGGTAACAAAGCGAATATTGTGCCATATTGAATTGAAATAAACTTTTCTAATATAACTCCTCTACTTAATCCATACCCTGGAATTCATGTTACAAACAAAATATAATTTTCTTTCTGACTAATTGGTGTTTACGGGCCCATCAACTGGTATGGTTATAAGTTCCGTAAGTGTAGTGTTATGTTACATCGGTGATTCTGTGTTATATCCTGAGAAGGGGCGGCGTCCCTTCACTTGGTACGTGAGATCAGGTACCAACCTACACGCCAGCTTGCGGAGTTTCCTCTTCCAGTGGGGCACCGTCCCAACCGGGACAAGTTCTAAGCTACCGACATGTGTTTCAGTGAAGTACGTGTATATGTGTATAAAAGGGAAGAGGAAGAAATAAGGATGAAGGAGAAACGCGAGCGGCCGGTGACTCTTTTGTTGGGGTACTGCTCCAGCATTCGCCTGGTACTCATCGGAGAAGCAACGAAAAACTACCGATTGAAGGAACCAGCCGTTAGAATCCTCCTCTAACAGTGGTTCAATTCTCCAAACCACGAATCAAAACTGACATAGGCATAAAAAATATTGCAGTTCTAGAAAAAAGAAGTTTTTACGCCCATGAAGAGGCTTCTATGGGATCTGCTGCGTTGTGCGCAGAATTCGGGTACGTAGAAATAAGATTGATAAGTCAGAGCGTAATTTTATACCATCATTTTTCATACTGTAGTTGTGTCGCAAGGTCGTTAAACATAGCGAAACGCATTTACCACTTTATAGACAAATAATCAAAAACACGCTCAAATAAGAAACGAACATTGAAACCTTAGGGCCGAGGAAGCTACGAAGCCTTAGCCTAGCAATCTCAGCAATCGAGGTCAGCAAGCGGTCCGATTATTTTACTTAATTCATTTGCCTAACAACAGCTCGATACATTTAATCATGAGTTATAGTGATTTACGCATCTAGTCCAGAAAACAAGTCTTCGGTGTACGAATGGAAAGAATTTTGAAATCAATGAGTTTCCTACATTATTTGCGTAAATTGCATCGCGTCATTAACGACACTGCCCCCATTCCATCAACGAGTGTGTCACAATATGCCAACCCATTGTAATGAAAAGTCCGTTTTAAATTTTATTTCCTAGAAAATATACGTGTTTTTGTTACATAACAATTCAATATAAGCAATATTTTCGGTTACATTTTTTTAATTTTAAAAAATTACAAATGTTTGTTGTTATTAGAACCATCTATCGCGTCCTTAATATTTACTTTGGGGATACATTTTATGATTTATTTTTAAATTGTATTATCAAACACAGTTGTCACAACGCATTGGACGAGAATTATTGTCTGACATGTACAAATATTTAATTGCAACATTTAGTCTGAATGCAGATACAATAGAAAAACATCGAATTTGAGGGAATGAAAATAAAAAGATTGTGCAGGAACAAAAACGGGTCATCTCAATTTTTTGTGGATCAATGGAAACTTCACTTAAAACCTAATTGAGACCGAATCTATTGGAATGAATAATAGGAATCTCACACCTAGCAATAACACGATTATGATTAGTAGAATAATACACAAAAACAATGAAATAGAGTTTAATCCAAAAAATTATATAGATTTTTAAGAATACTTGTATCAAAAAGCATGCTGCCGCAAAGCGTTTATTCACTAATGTTAAACTTTCAATTTCTCATAAAATCTTTCCTGAAAGAGGTCATCCACGGAGATACCACTTTCACGTCGCGCCCTAAGCTTCCAAAGAACTTCGGTGACAGTACTTCATTGTGGAGAGCTGCAACGCCGCTTTTAGTCTTCTTCGCTAAAAAGAGGTCATTTTTTGTCGCGATATGAACCAAGTGGCGGATCTCTTTAATGTCATCCGAAAAGACTTCTTCCTCAACGCTACATTTTATGACAGGGACATGAACTGAGCTCTTGTCATGCCTAAAAAGAAGTTGGCACCCGTCTCCTACCTCGAAGACCGAAAGACTGTCCTGGTGGTGACATCCCCCCTTTACAACGAATTTATCAGTAACGATTTAGTATTCCTCCCGTAGCTGGGAGAGCGAACGACTCCCGTTGAAATCTTGAAAGGAAGAAGATTACTAAAATCACCTAAAGCTTTCTGACCTTTAATTTCAGTCTCTAGTCGTTGAGCAATTTTTTACCATCAGGGGTAATTTGATCTTTGTAGGGTAGATTAAAAACTTATTTTCATTTAAAGCAATTGAGTTCCAAGAAACTAACTGATTTATTTTTGCAAATTAGCTTTGTGCCTGTTTTGTTTCAGTTCCTCGACGTATTTCTTTCATTTGCGAAGTCAAAAGAAAGGAAACAGTACGTGAGCGTCTTCTTTTTAAGCACAGAAAATATTTTCACTCCAGATTTTTAAGTCTGTTAATGATATCAAGTGGATTTTACTTACTTTTCAATAAGAACTGGTTCCCTGATATCATTGTGTAATTGAGATGTTTTTTTTTCAAGGAAGCTCATTCTAACTGCAATTACCAAAGAAGGAGAAAACAGGTAACGTATATACGTAATGTTAATTCTTTGCATAATAAAAGTGAAGTGCGACGTTTCTACAACTTTTCTGTATCACAAACATCATTGCTTCGTCAGAGCGGTGAATTATTCACAACACTGCTTTTCGCCAGTTCAGCGAAAGATGCACATTTTGTTCACCTCACGGTAAACACGATCTCATCCAATATTCTGACACTAATTCCACGTATCGACGAAAAAATAAGTACTATAAATAATGGAAATAAAAAGATAATAAGTTGTTAGAACTTTAAGGAATCAATGTTACAATACATTTCGCAAGAGAAGATCATGCAAATTATGTTTTCTCTGCACAATTTTACGTAACGTACCAAGCTGAAAGTAGGGCTGATCCTGGTTTCATATCCTTACCTGAAATTAAAACAATAACTATTAAATACCGAACAGAAATGCATTGCATAGACATTTTCAAACTTAAAACTACTTATGTTTACAATATAACTGCATAATGAACCAGTGGCTCAAAAAAACTTTCTGAACGTATACGCTAAATCATTCCTGGTTTCGCCTCGTTAGAATACATTCATCAAATCATTCGTCTCTGCTTTGAAGTAAACCTTCTTGTTCATGCGGTGCGTTCCTCTTCCAGCCAACATAAAATTGCATCTTGTAGCAACGGCCGAGGCCTTTCTCCAAGAAAACAATGCTAATCTCAAAAACTTCTCAAGAATTTTCCTTAAACAACTTTCGCGAATCTCGGACAGACAGGGCGGGCCGGGTTGCTGTTTGTGTCAGCCGCAGCCGGCCAGCATCTTTACTTCTGGTTCCCTCGTAGCCTCTCGCTTCCCTATTGGCTTTGATCGTTATTCCACACGCGTAAGCAGTCAGTGGGCGCGCGAGGTGAGGTGGTATGGGACAACGAGTGGCATGGCATCGCATGGGGTGGAGTGGCGAGGAAAGGGGCAAAGAGGGAAGCGAGGGAAGGGAGAGTCAGGGTGGAGTAACGAGAAGAAGGGTGGGGTGGATGGAACATGACAGGGAGGGGAGGAGTAGGAGAGACAGGCGGGGCAGAGAATGGTAAGGGGTGGCGGGGCGGAGCGAGGGAGGGCATGGCGAGGCGGTGCGCGGCTGGGCTGGGTGCAGGGGGGGCGAGTCAAGGTGGGAGAAGGCGAGGCGAGGTGAGGCATGTATAAGTGGAAGGGGGCGGATTGAGCTGGGCCGGGGGGAAACGCAGAGAAACGGGACGGGGCGTGACGGGGAGTGACAACACCTCCCGCGGCGATGCGGGGCGAGGGGAGATCTGCTGCCAAAGTGGTCAGTGCACTCAAGAGAGACGCGACCGGAAGCCCGATGCCCATCCGACGCCTGAGATAATTCTTCCGGTCGCTCTCCCACACGACCCATCCCAACATCCACTCGTCCCCGCAGGCTACCCCTCCGCCCCTCCGCTGCCCGATGCCCCCGGGGCGCTGCCGGCGGAGCCCGTCCCGGGAGGACGGCCCACTTTTCACGGGGAGCCTGTTCGCAACAGCGCCGGCCCCAACAGCAACAGCCCCCGTCCACTCCGTCCATCGTCGTTTCTTCCGCTTCCACTACATTTAGCCCTCGTCTGCTCTTATGCCCAGTGGGACGCAGCCCCGGAACGCTTGCTAGTAGGACCTCTCACGAGTAAAGCGACCAAACGTCCATTATTTTCACATTTTTCAATGCATAGGGAACGAGTTTTGTGTAATCGGTCATGCATGCTACATTAATCGGTTAACCCAAGTTTTAATTCCTTGTGATCAAGTCTACATAACAGTTTCTCCAGTAAGAAAAGACTCCTTAATCTTCACATTCCAAATATTATTCGTAATACAATTGCCTAAAAAATAACGCTAAAGCAGATTAAATATAGAATTATGACATTCCTGAGAGATTTTGTTTCATTAAAAACATGATGTCCAAAATAACTTTTTTCAGTGTTGGAATTGAAATCTCGCTACATTCAAGTTAAATTAACTAAAGGGCTTTTTAATTCAATACTTATAACTTTCAGCGCTTAAATCTGTGCCGTTCTTCTGAGGCATCAGATTCGCTTTCTATTTCATTTCACACGTTCAAAAATTCCTAGTTCGCTGTTATTGAATAACAACCTCTAGCTATCAAACGGGCATCCTTCGACGATCTCATATTTGTCAACTTAGTTTGAATAACAGACCCTGCTTTTAATGACATTGCCGTCATAATCAGTCTCGCTATATGTGGCGAAAGTCGGGAGACAGTTTTAATAAAAAAGTCTGGAGAAGTCATAAATCAAAGTTGAGAAAGATGACTTCCATTATTTCATCCTTGAATAATGTCAACAACTCATCATCAACGTGCCCACAATTTCCACATAACTCATAACTGCCACACTACCAGAAAACGACACGTTCACCGACTCTGTTAGATCTCTTGAACGCCCTCGTAGGGAAGACATTCTAAGTTCCCACCATTACAGCAAAGAAGAAAATTATTTCCGTTACTCTGATGTTGGAAAAAGGTCAACTATATCATTACATACGCAAGTGTTTTGAAATCACAGGTCGAGAGAATGAATTTTGTGGGACGGCATCGGGAAACTTCACACTGTGCGTTGCCCCATTGGCTACATCCGCGAGGGACGAAACGAGCCGTCAAGAGGCTTGTCTTCTCTTCGGTGGCTGTGTTGCGGCCTTCCCCTTTAATCTCGTGCGAGTCGCTTTTTCTCGGGCGTTAACGGGAGTTTCATTTGTATCACTTGCAGGCTGCGCACCCCCGTTTGTCCCTGAAGGTTCGGGTGGAAGCGGGCAGTAGCGGACGAGCATGAGCAAAAATGGCCCAGCATAAAACCTAATGCCGTGACCCCCTGGGGAACAATGCTTAATTTTTGCAGTCTAATGGTACCAGCAGAATACCATATATACACCATCATCATCGTCGTCGTCATTATTCAAAGACCGGTATCAGCGAGCGCAAAGGGAACGGCTCATTGTTCTAGAGATTCGATTTATTGATTACTTGTTTTTTCCGAGTGTATCAACTGCTAAGGACATTAATCTCACAAGTGTACTGCACGTTTCCCTCGGGAGATGGCGGTGAGATCCGGTGTTGACCTACACGTCAGCTAGCGGGATTTTTCCCTATTCAGGTATCTTCCACCAGCGAGGCACCGCCCCAGTTCTAAGCTCGCGGCTGGCCCTACGCTCCCAACTGGTATCCCAACATGCATGCATAGTGTAGTGTTAGTAACTAAGGGGTGAGGATAGGAAGAAGGGGAAGGAAAGATCCCGCGCGGTCCGTGGCCCGTTCGTCAGGATATTGCTACAACATTCGCCTGGTGTTTATCACATACACCACGGACAACTATTGATCAGACCAGCCGGCTGCTAGAATTCTCCTCCACACAGCGACTGAATTCGACCTAGCTACCTAGCTACTCTCAAAAATCCTGCCACCTTCGAGACTCGAACCCTAATACCTCCTGATCAGCGGCACGGCCGTGACATTTTTTCATACTACGAGCTGCCTAAGCTAGTGATTCGAATTCGATAGTGAATTCGTCGCGGATTCGATCACGGTACGATGCCAGAAATTTACTTGACGTTTCGGCAGGAGCCGAACTTAACGATTTAAACGTCACATGACGATGGTTTATAGTGGTTTATAGATGGTTTATACGAGGAATGAAATAGCTTGGATTTTGGTCATAACATCAGTAATTTAAATAATTAAAATATGATTTCATAAAATACTTGTAGTAACGTATATTTAGATCTACCATATGTTTACGACATGAAAAGTTCACTATTATGTGTGATGTTAACCACTGTACCACAACTTGTTTGCGATCATGCTAGATACAAAACCAATTTGTCCAGATATAGATCGTATTAAATTTTTCCCATCTATTTCAGATAATTTCAGGATATTTTTCACAACACAGAAGTTATTTATTAGGATAATTCCCATAAAAAATAGGCGTGAATAGGCTGTTTTTAATTTTTTATCCCGTAAACCTGCCGCTCTATTAAAGCATAATGCAAAGCAGAGCTTGCAAGTTTGGGCGCTATCCTCATTGATGCGGATCATACACTCCTCATGCAGGACAAAGAGCCTCCATACCTTGTTTAATGAGATTTTCAGTTAATTAACTCCAAGGACGAAGGCCTTCTGATTTGCTGAAGGCTAATGAAGCTATAACACAATTTACTTTTGTTGCCTGAACCAACTATTTTCAAGAAACTTGGTAGCATGATATGAAAATTATGGCCCCTCAGAACAAACAAAAATTGCAGTAATATAAAACTACACATCAACACTATGCAGAAATATTACTATGAATACTACCTCATTGGCATTTATATAAACCACTCTGGTTTATTATAGTTTTGAGAGACCCCTCAAATTACACCATTACGAGAATAATACAAGTTTATTTAAAGGATGGAAACTTAAGCACGTCAAACAGCACCAACTAGCAAGGGGAGAGTATATGTCACTTTATTATTATTATTATTATTATTATTATTATTATTATTATTAGTTGTGGATAAAACTAATAACATAAATACATCATTTACTGACGTGCTTAAAAAAAACTTCAACAAACATGTGGAAACAGAAGTTTCATAACCTGACAATACTGCTGAACACTAACGTAAATTTCGAGCGCATTTAACAAGCAACCGCAGTCCATTGTATTTCGCCGGCACGTTGACGCGAAATCGATCCACGCACGAGACGAGCGCAGAGTAAATGAGAGCCCGCCGCGCCCCCGCCCACGCAGGTACACAAGTGAGCAGGCCGCGGGATGAGCAACCGGGGAAAGAGGGATGGAGGGGCGCGAGGCGTAGGGGAGGGGGGAACCAGACGCGGGTGGCAGACGAGAACCGAGCTGAGGGATGCGGAGGGGAACGGGTAAATAGGGACGCAGAGGCGGGGTGGAACGACTGGAAAAAGGGTAATGGTGAGATAATACGGAACGGCGGCGGCGGCGGCGGCGGCGGCGCGGTGGTGGCGCCACCCGGGGAACACGTGTAGCCGCGCACGGCCGCGTGTTGTCGCTTGCCGCTTGGCTTGTCGCGTCGATAAAGGGTTAATGATGCCGCGTCGTGGGAGTAGAGCCGCCTGATTCGCTGTCACCACAGCTGCTCGCTCATCAACAGTTAAACCTGGGACCCATTTTTTGTTTCCTCGTAGTTCTGGGAAGGGCCCTATAATTACGGTAGTCTGAGGATCATAGACAAAACATGTGCTTCACATGTAATATGTATCACATGTATTTGACAAATAGTGAATTCGGTCAAACACAGTTTTTTTGTATTTCGGGATAATAAGCTCCTGGAAGTCCTCGGAAAACAGTTATTAGATTTCGGACCTCTGGGAAATGGAACGGTAACTAATTTTCCGCCAATTTACATAAAAAAACCACTCACATCGTAAAAGAACAGGCGCTACAAATGTATTTATTCACTCTGTCTCATAGAAATATTTGTGATATTTTACATTTGCAAGTATGAAACGGAAATTTACAATCTATACAATACAAAATTAATTTCTTCTAGTATTTTAAAAATTAGTTAAATGATAACCTTTGTTAAATTAAAAGGTGTCTGGAGAAAGAACGTTTCGAAAATTCGTTCTGTAACCTGTGTTAACCTGAACAATGCAGCCATAAAACGTGACTTCTTCTAGAAAAGTCAATGTAATTTCGAAAACGTCGAAACATGCGATATATACAGTTATTAAAGTATGAATTGAGAAGTGCTACCGGGAAACATAAAGTCAATGGCGCTCGCGAACATATGAAATTCTTCTACAACAGCAGATGGAGATATCAGCTTTACCTTTGAAGTAATTAAAATGCGCACATGATATCAACTCGTTTCATATGATATCCTCTTCATGTCAGAATATTATATCAATAGCTATGAGGCAAACGTCAATTGAAAACGTAGGAGAAGGAACTGCAGAAAATGATAAGAGGCTTAAGGTAAACATCAAGTACAGGGAAATTCAAATTCACAAATTTGGAGAATGAGAACTATGTTGATGTACTTAAGTTCGATTTAATGAAGCGAAAGTTATGGTTCGTTTACATGTTATACTTAAAGGATATACGCATATTTCAAATAAAGTAAATTTCCACAATTAGCGAACTGCTGCAAATAGCAATAATTCCTATTCTGTTAATATATTTTTATAGCTCATTATCGTCTTAGGTTCAGTGGTGCGTAAACGATTTCAGTGATACAGTTTACTGGATATTGTGGTGTATTTGGTAATATCTGCACGGCATTTAATCGACGAAGGTGTTGTGGATGTAATGCAAGCGACTGAGCTGCTAGACATGGCCTCCAGTGTCAATAGGGGCACTTCACAACCCAGCTGTCGGTTACCACGTAAAACGTGCAACAAGATCCAACACAACCACGTGGAAAGCGCAGAATGCACGGGTGCGAGGATAACTGATCCTGTTCCTTCATCCGGAATAATGGAGTTAGGCAATTTCTGTTTATTACGCTCGTTCTCCTTTAGGAGTTGTTCGACACTGACGTTTGTCACAGGGGCAGCGCTAGATGTGTCCTTTTGACATGTGCATTTATCTATGAAATTTGACGAATTGCGCCGTAGCACCACGCACTTGAAGTTGCAAATACTATATGTGATGTGAAAGGTAGGTTTAGTGAGTGACTATGGCGGGAGAGAGAAGTTACACAGGTTTATTTCCAATTATTGAAGTGTATTTAATATTAATTTGAAGAAGAGCTTAAAAGACACTCATTAAAGTGCTGTCTTGAGAAAAAACGGAATCATCCCATTAAAAAGGAATATCAAAAAGCATCTCAGCGGTCAGTATAAAAAATCGTTAGTTGTTTGACGTTAGTACGGTCTTGAATTGAAACACTTAAATTTAGATATCAATAAATAATCCGGTAACATCTTCCATTAACAAAGACCTTAGCTAAACTTGAATTATTCACGTGTTCCTACAATATTTTATGACAGTCTGAGAATGCGCTTCGCTAGTAGCTTCCGTTGCTCATCTCCCTAGCATGGAGAAGCAGCTGTCTTTAAAAAGTGGGGAAATTATTCAAGAAGCTGTGCTGCCCTAGACGTGTTTCATCCCAGCGTCGTGGTGAAAAACGTCTACAAAATATAAGGGGCGAACGCTGCAGAAACTCAGAGATTCGCTACCTCTTCGTAGCGTTTTTAACCTTTAAAAGATAATCAACTTAAAATGAAAATCCGAGATGAAAGTGAGGAAATATCGAAGTCTCGTGTAAAAGTTAACCAGCGTAACGAAATTCGTCACAACCCGATTTTGAAACAACTCTCTTTGTAACAGTAGGCAATCTTGGTAAATGAGACATTAATTCCCCAGATTAATCAAATTCCTTACAGAATTAACGGTGATAAATTAAGTGCAAATAAAAGTGTTGCACGTTGACGAGAAAATACAAGGGAGAGAGCGGAACTTCCCGCAATAAAAGGAAGAGAATGGGGAAGAAAACAGAAGCAGGCGGAAGAGAAAAATAGTTTTCTCGCGAGAGATCTTGTAGATCTTCTCAGCCTTCATACTGCTCGTTGTGTATACTTCGCGAATGTTCATTCCCGCCTGAGATATGGCATAATATTCTGGGGAAATACATCTTATAGCTCCCAGACTTTTAGATTACAAAAACGAATTGTACGAATAATAACCAAATCCCACCCACGTGATTCTTGTAAGCCTATCTTCATTAATCTAGGAATTCTACCATTACCGTGTCTTTTATTTACGAATCAGTGGTTTTTGTAAAAAATGACTTGCTTAAGGGCGGGAATATATTTTCAGAAAATGCTGAAGTCTATTACTATAACACTCGACGTAGAAATCATATTCATCAGGTGACAGTATCAACAGCTCATTACAAAAAATTCACATACAATACATGTACATTATTTTACAACACTTTGGCAGATGACATTAAACGATTAAATTCAATAGAAAAGTTTAAATCACAAGTGAAATCGTTTCTGCTGCATAACTGTTTCTATACAATTGGAGACTATACTGAGCATCACAAGAAAAGTAACATTAATTTTAACAATGATACATAATGCATTAATTACCATTTGGACTATATAAATGAGTATAAACAACCTGTAACAACTATTGTAACACAGCTTCCGGGTCAATGACCCCCATCTCGATCAGGTTTTTCGTCCAGTTTCCCTGATCCATTGAGCAAATACTGAGATGGCCCCTTGTTTTGCTTCTGGACATAAATGTAACTTCATTTTCTGTGCACGTCTTCTAGAATTCAGTGGGAAATACAATTATTCAAATTATCGTTTCCATGTTGTCGCGGCAGGAAGTAATAAGAGCCAAAATGTATTGCTTATTTATCCTTGAAAATAAATTTTATTACATGGGAGTTTTTTTGTTTGTTTTTTCTCCCTTTCAAAATTCAAAATTTATTACTTATTTATCCTTGAAAATAGATTTTATTACATGGGAGTTTTTTTGTTTTTTTCTCCCTTTCAAAAATTCAAAATTTAAGTAGTATATGACTTAGTGTAGGGATCACAGAATTTTGAAAATGTGCACACAATTCACTTTTCCCCATAGCCCGTCATACGCAGTTTTTAACTGTTTTTTTGACGTAAATAAATAAATAAATAAATAAATAAATAGATCGTCTGCAAACTTGAATTTCAGAAAGCGAATCTTATTCCCTCAGAAACACACGAGTCGGGCAAAATGGCCCTGCTCTAAATTATGTTTATTGAAGATTAATTTAAATTTCATTAGTGCATTAAGGAAGATGAATTTTTGAAGCCAATGTGATTTTTTTATTTGTTGCGTCCAAATTGACGCAACGCGTCTCCAAGCACCTTGGAGGGCGTTGAGCCCTTTTTTCGCTGGGGAGTAATCCTCCATTATCTTTTTGCGCATTTTTGGAGTAATCCTCCATTATCCACTTATTTGTCTTACGTCACGTCACGTGGCAGTCAGTTGTCAAGAGGACCGTCAGGTAGCATCTCCGCGTACGCGCCTCCCACCACGCGCTCCTGCGTCACTACCCAGCGGCCAGAATTGGGAAGGAAGAAGGATAGGGGTATGGTTTAGGACAATTCACAGGGGTTGGACTAGCCCTTATGAAGCAGACAAACCCGTTTTGTTAGAACAAATTTCACATAAGATTCAACGAGAATCAGTGGTGAGATTCAACGGGAACCCGGACCTCAGTGCTGAAAGGCTAGCAACTTTGCTATGCGCCACGAGCAAGCTATTAATACTGAGCTCTAAGCTGATTAAGCAGGTTCTTTCCTTATTCCTTACTTTACTTTACTTATTTACTTTCTTACTTTACTTATTTATTTATTTGAGATTTGCTGAGAATGTTTAGTGACAGAAGCGATAACCAACCAAAATCATCACTCTCGGGTGTGTGGCACCATCCACAAAGTCGGTCAAGTGTGGAAGGGGAGTGTGCTTTCTTTAGCAAACTACTTAAACAGAATGTACACTTTATACGTACGAGTACGCGTTTGACATGCCTGTTATTAGCGAAATAAACAGTTGCGAAACTGATGTTCCTTTTTGTGTTTTCCTCTTACATGTTCTCTGTGTTGTTCAAAATTCATACTTGGGAGTTTAGCATATGTTACGACCTTCCGACTGGAAACTAGTTTAAAATGTCTTTCCTCAATCGCATTACAGAGCAAAGTTGTTACCCTGGCTTTTGTCGTAAGCCTCGTAAGTTCGCTTCGTATATGTAATTGTACCACCGCAGAGGAAACATAACGAGAACCTAAAATATGCTCAGAGGAAACTTGTTTTCAAATCCTTGCTAAAAGTACAAAAGTCGCTAACTCGCATTCATGTAATGAAATAGTGCTCTAAAATTCATAACATTCAAGAAAAATGTTTTCCTCTTCAAAAATTGCTCTTTCAGACACGTGCAGCACTGCAGCTGTAGCAGGGACATTTTCACCTTTTATCAATTCCTTTTCATTACACATCACTTTATCGCCAAATAACAAACTTACTTCTAAGTTCACCTCGCGTCGATGAATCGTGGAGGTTACGTCTTCGCTTCTGCATCCAGCAGGCGCATTGTATCTCGACAGTATCTCGTGCTCAGAAACTTTGTGATGAGGGGAATGGGGATAGTAGAGGGGGTGATGGTGGTGAAGGGAACGACGGGAGGGACAGATTTTGAGGAGAAAAGTAGTTATGAAAACGGCGACGAGAGGAGAGGAAAATAAGCGGTGGGAAACTTTGCGGACGATGGAGAGGCGGACGACAGGCAGTGAAAAACGATTCTGAGAGGCAGATAGGTATGGTAGGGCGAAAACTATTAGGAAGAGTAGAGAAGAATGACGGGAGTGGTATAAAACATAAGTGAAATGGATAATATAGATAAGAAAGAGCTGATGAATACGACTGATCATGAAATAAGAGGAAAAGGAGAGGCTCGAGTGGAAGGAAAGGTAAGGGAGGAGAGGATCGTAAAGGAAGGGGAGGTAGGGGAAAACATGGCCATGGAGAAAGGAGAGGTACGGGAGAAGAAGGTCATGGCGGGAGAAGAGGGAAGACAAAGGGAGAAAATGAGGCAGCCTGGGAGAAAAACAAGAGGAGCCTGGGGGAGGGGAAGAACGAGGGGAAAAGAAAGAGGGCAGAGAAGAAAGAGGGAGATGGTATAAAACATGTTTTGCGAGGATGTACTGGGTACGAGCGGGAAGGAAAAGATAGAAAAGGAGGGGTTGGTGAATACGAGAAATCGGGAAGTAAGAGGAAATGGAGAGAGTCATGTAGAGTGGAACAGTAAGGGAGGAATGAATCGTAGAGCAGGGAGAGGTTGAGGACAACAGGATAATGGAGAAAGGATAGGTACGGGAGAAGAAGCTCATGGAGGAAGGAGAGGGTAGAGATAAGGGAGAACAAGAGCCATTCAAGAGAGGTACGAGAAAAGACGGTGCAGGAGGAAGGAGAAAGCAAGACATAGAGGGGTTGCGATACTGATGAGGGAAGATGAGCGAAGACAGATGAGAATAAGGGGGATGGTGTAAAAACATGTTTGAGGAGGAAAGTCGGTCGGTGCGGGATTCAAAAAATAGAAAAAGAGATGGTGTATACAACTGATCGGCAAGAAAGAAGAAAAGGGGTGAGTCGTGGAAGAAAGGAAAATTAAGAGAGTACTAGATCGTAAGGAATGAAAGGTAGGCCAGAACAGAGTAACGGAGAAAGGCGAGGAAAAGAGAAGAAGGTCATGGAGGAAGAATTGGGAAGAGATAAGGGAGAAAAGACTGTAGAGGAGGGGTAGGAGAGAAGACGGTGCTCACAGCGATGCGGGCAAAGCTCCCAGCGAGGCGAGGTGCGGCAGGCTGGGAGAGAAACAAGAGCGCGACGCGACGGGGTAACAAGCGGGCGGCCGTCGCAACTCGGGAGACACAATCTGGCTTCCGTCGGGGCGAACTTGGCGTCGACTTCCCAGACGCCGCAGGCAGACGCGACACGTGTGCGAGCTGCCCAACTTCCGACCACATTAAAAATAGTTGTACGCAAAGTCGCGCTTCTGCGAGCGCGCTTTCCTCCAGAGATTCGGAGGTGGGTTTTCGGAAGAGCCACTTTCCTCGCGTGTTGAGCTGTCGGATTGTTGCCCTATGGCAGAAGCTGAAGCGGCGTCGGGGCCACGGTCCCGGAGAAAAGGGGCCGAGACGAGCTGACAGAAAAGATTCGGGAGAATAATGACCTCGGAATGTTTTCATTGCAGTTGGAATGCCTAAGAGAAAGAATACCTAATTGGCACGCAATAGTAATAATAATAATAATAATAATAATAATAATAATAATAATAATAATAATAATAATAATAATAATAATAATAATTTATTACATTGTTTATTATATATTATTATTTATTATATTATTATTGTTATTATCGCAGAGGGAAAAGGCCAAATTTTCAGTCAGGCTAGGGAAAGATTACCAAAGTTCAAGTGTGAACATTATGGGATTTGAAGGTTAAGAAAATTCGTATAAAAGACTCTTCAGTATCCTTCGAACCCTCAAGCAATATTGTTTTAGCCCATGTTTAAAATAACATAGTGAAAACACATTAATAATGTAGTAAATCAAACATTCCAAATATATACAAAATGCCACACTTGGAAACCAGGCATAATGGTGACTATACCGATAAATCGGATACATAATTGTAGCAACATTACAAAAACGTTTAGTTCACCGTATGACTTGAGTAATCGTTTATGAGTCATGTAATCCTCTTAACAGGAAATGTTACTTCAGCTGTATATCTATGAACTCTTCAAATGATGTTACATTATTACAATATTTAATGAAAATGTCTAACGATTGGTACTGCCCCCAGTCATGACTAGCGGGACACATTGGATGTCCTAAGCTCGTACAGTCCACATTCTAGGTGTAGGCCATACCTACAATATGGCTAGTATATGTTCAACGCCAACAGTCGTCATTCGGAATGGCACCAACAGCGCCGAGAATGGCGGCAACCTCTCACCTATCTATTCTCTGATTCAATTATAGTGACTTCTGACGTTCCATCAGATGAGACGTGTCCATCCAATCGGGAGCTTCAATACCAAAAATTAAGTCGTAATGGAGTGAGTCAGAGAGAGACAGATAGAAAAATATATGTGCGTAAGAGAGCGCGAGAGAGAGAGAGAAAGGGAGAGAGAGAAAAAGAGAAAGATAGAGAGAGAAAAAGAGAAAGAGAGAGAGAGAAAGAAGGAGAGAGAAAGAAGGAGAGAGCAAGAGAGGGAGAAAAGAAAGAGAGAAATATCTTATCTTTTTCCGGCAAGAGTTTTTGAACAGAAATAAAAATTGTCAGATATGCTCTCATCTCACATTTCATAATTACGAATCTATCGTATTTCGTAATTAGCTTGTTTCTGGATTTATTCCCATAAGACAATCTTTAAACGTAGTTAATGAATTTGTTATAATATTTATTTTTATTTTTTGACTGTGTCGTAGCTTTGATTCTGTTCCTATAGACACGTATTTACGAAGTATGTTACATTTTCTATTGCAATACATAAGTAGTGAGTTAACGAAGCAACTCCATACTGCAGAAGAAATAGAATGGAAGAATGAGTACAACGCTCGAGTTTTATTTTTGACTGAATTTCATTGAATATGAATAACGCATTCTGTCAACAATTGCAAAACATTAGGTACAGGGGATGTTTTGTCACCAATCACCACCCAGCAAGGAAGAAATTTAGTTTATTTGGCAGACCAATTAAAATTTAAAATTTCAGCTCCATCTGAACCAACACACTATCCATACAATCCAAATTCAATTCCAGATATATTGGACATAATAATCACAAAAAGTTTAATATACCAATTTTCCAAACAGTATTACCAGAATTAGATTCAGACCATAATCCTGTAATAATTACTTTTCAAGCTTATGAGATTTCTGATTATTCACCGCTTCCTTCTAAGATTAATTAGTATATATTTAAAGAACTGATTAAAATAAATTATAAATATCCAATTTAACTTAAATCAAAAAATGACATTGATCTGGAAATACACTATCTAACAAACCATAATCATTCAACCATCAAAAATGTATCTCCATTTATACCTCAATCGTTCAATTCTTCGCTAATAATATTTAAAAGTTAATAAAAGGTAAACATAATTTACAGAGATATTCGCCAACTAATTGTAGACCTGATCAAAAGGAAAATTAAAAATTTATCCAGAATTATCAAAGCATGACTAGATCAATTAAGATAATTTAATGTACTCCATAAAATAAATTCACCTTTCATCTCGACACTTATGGACCACAATCAAAAAACTTAAAAACCAAAAACAAAATATTTCAAACTCACATATGGCTCGACTACCGCAAACACAGATAAGAAAAATTCCAACCTAATAGAAAAACATTTCAAATACTCATTTACTAATAACTCAGTAGTTAATCATAATTTCAAAGAGGAAATAGAAAATGTTATCAATCTTCAGACTCCTTCTGCCCCAACCAGTATAAAATGTATTTCACCTTCGGAAGTAAAACACGAAATTACAAAAACCAAAACCAAAAAACCCTTAGGGTACGATAACATCCCCAACAAAGCTCTCAAGAAACTGAGTAAGAACGTGATCGCTGGAATAACGGCAATTTATAACGCAGCATTGAGAATAGGCTTCTTCCCAAAAGCATGGAAAATCGCCACAAATCGCCAAAATCATCCATTTGCAAACCCAACAAAAATCCCAAGAATCCCGAAAATTACAGACCAATAAGTCTGTTCCCATCTTTTGCAAAACTGTTTGAAAAACTAATTCTAAAAAGACTTCGAAACTTTTTAACAGAAAATAATATAGTTTAGCCGTCACAATTTGGTTTTAGACAAAACTATTCTACCACTCATCAACTTCCTAGAATTACTGAATTCACAGCCAACAGTTTCCATAAAAATCAATACAGCACAGCTATCTTCATAGACATTTCAAAAGCATTCGACAGACTATGGCATCATGGATTATTATACAAACTAAAACAAAAATACACCCCAGACTACATATTCAACATAATAAAACGTTTCCTCAAGGACAGAGAATTCAAGCGTTAAAGTAAACCTTGCCAACTCAAATCTTCACAAATTTGCAGCAGGAATCCCGCAAGGCACGCCACTATCGCCAACCCTATTTAACATTTTCATTTCAGATTTACCATATTTAATTAACTCTCAAATAGCCTTATATACGGACGATACCGCACTTTTGGCAAAGATCATGTATTACAAACAGCCATCAATTACCTTCAGGATCTTAATCTATTCACAGACTGGGCGGATCAGTGAAATATCAAAATCAACCAGAGTAAAACACAAGCAAAATGGTTTTCACTACGACAAATTAAACCTCACGCACAATTAAAAATAAATAATATTCCTATCGAATGGGTGGATATTTCCAGACCTTTTAAATATCTACGTGTACTTTTTGATACTGAACCCAAATGTAATAAACATCCACAATCCACAATCAACAAAACTAAAGCAAAAATGGTACAACTTTATCCACTTATCAATAAAAAATCTAATCTACATTTAGATAATGGAAAATTAATTTATACATCAATTATACAACCAATGCTTACCTATACCTGTCCAATTTGGAGAAATACTGTCAAATCTAACCTAAATAATTTACAAATTACACAAAATAAAATCTGACGAAAAATATTAAAAGCATCATGGTTCATTTCAAACACGCAAATACATGATGAATTACAAATCCATAACATAACAGACTTTATAACAAATCAAGCCCAAAATTTTTTCGATCTTCTTCCATCTGCAACTTGTGCCAAAGATTTCAATCTAGGTCACACCAGGGAGTTAAGCCTCCGAATAAAATCAAAATTTCCAAGAGACTGATTTCGTCCCTCATAATTGAATATTGTGTAAATAGATTAAAAATTATTATAACTTATATCAAAACTCCTAAAATAATCTACTGTTTTCTGTCTTTATAATAGTCTATTAAAACAAAATTTCTTAGTTGCCGGACGGGAACCCGCAGTTAGGATAATAACCAAATGTTAATGAACTGGCAAAAATTAACTCCTCTGAAAAACATATTGTTGAAAAGGTAGAAAAGAAGTAAAAAACATTAGGTACACGAACACAGATTTTATTCCGCTATGTAGGAAAGTAAGCGAGTGTTTTCCTCAGAGAAAAATTAAAATTTCAAAACACAGTATGAAAGCAAGGTACTCGAGAAACTTATTAAATCCTGCAAAATGCGCTGCGAATTTCTGTTAAATAAAAATGTCACAATGGTGAAAATTTAAATAACAGAAACGAAATCTATTTCACTATATTTACAATTTCTGTTTGTACTAGGTTCTTGTAACGGAGCACAAATTAAGTGAAACATATTTTTACGCGTAGCTTCCAGAACGGAATGACATAGCTGTGTATAAAAACAGAACAAAATATACAAGTTCGAAACAATATAAATTTAAACGTGTATTAAAATAATCGTAAATGTATATATCATTTATCAAGACGTACACATGCTTGTTGCATAAATAAAATATAGAGAGAAAGTTCAAAATATACGTTTGCATTTCTCTACTAATAGGATAAAATTACACTATTAGGACGTTTTTCACCGCCTGAAAGAGAATAAATCTTACCTCGGTGCACGTGTAGATTTTCTAAAATCTCGACACTTCAAAGAAAAAATATGGCGCTTGTAATAGCGGCAGACTAGGAGATAAACGGAAACTTCGTTGAACAGGAAGCTTTACAAGATGAATGAGCTTCGCGTTTGCTCTGAAGAATAGTGATAAAAGCGGAAAAAGATTTATGGAGAGGACAGAAAGGTAGTATGAAGCATTTATCTCCACTTTTTATGCATTTCATTGAAAATGTTTATACATACACTGCACAAATTGTTCACGGGTTACGAACGTTGTGGAAATTCTCAGTTATGAATATCAATCACAACGCAATTCATTAACATAGATCAGCGTTTCACAATATGCGGTTAGCAGTGTGGAACAAGTTATTGAGGAAAAACACTGGTTAGCATGTATAAAAAGAATTACATAATCCTCTTAGGATTACAATTAACAACATGAAATAGGAGAGAATTGCAAAGAAACATCCTTAGCCTTACTGAAGAAACATGTTTTAACAAATAATGATTTATACTTTGTAGATTCGCCTGCCTCGGTTGCACAGGAACTTGCGGCCGCGTTTAAGAACGCGGAGCCGAAGGATATGAGTGTGAGCACTATACTCCGATTTTAACATAGTGGCTTTTCAAGGTCACGAGCTGGAAGGTTGGTTAGTGATTCCTGGAACGTCAACAGCTTAGGTCATTAGTCCCGTAAGTGTAATGCATGTTTTTTTCTCGTGAGATTGCGGTGATCTTCCTCCGCTGGATGGCGAGATCCGGCGCCGACCTACCGTCGGCTAGCGGGCTTTCGCCCTAACCAAGACTCTCCGACCAGCGGGGCACCGCCCCAGCCGGGACAAGCTCTACGCTCCCGACCGGTCTTCCGGAATATGTGGTAGTGTAGTGCATGTTACGGTAAGTATGTGTGACGGGAGAGGATAGGACAAGGAAGAAGAAGGAAGAATCGCGCGCGGTCCGGGGCCCGTTTTCTAGGGTACTGTTCCAGAATTCGCCTGGTGTTAATCGGAGAAACCACGGAAAACTACCGATCAGAGCAGCCGGCCGCTAGAATTCTCCTCCAGACAGTGACTCAATTCGATCTAGCTGAAAAGCTTGTTGAAAATCCTGCAGCCGTCAGGACTCGAATCTACGACCCCTCGGTCACGAACTGGAAGGAGAGGGGGACATAGTCATTCAACTCCAATTAGCAACATTTAAGTTGTAACATAGCGTCTGATTGGGTGACAGTGCCCTCCTCTCCGTCCAGCTTGCGTCCTCGAAGTGCCAATGTGTTTAAGTCGGAGTACATATGACTGTAGATTATTACAGGGTCACCCCTTCCATTGCCTATTCATTGGAAGGCAATCGCAAACCACCACTGTGATCATCTGCCAAGAAAACACGAAGACAATAACACCAGCATCATCCTTCGTTTGCATGCTTGTCCAACAACAAAGTTTTATGTTGAAGCTTATATTCTATCATCACGATTATATTGATTATATCATCACGATTATATTGATTCTATCATCACGAACAATTATATTATCATCACGTTTATATTGATGCATAAAATAATTGTTTTTACATTCATTCTATATTTTTGGAATCATGGAGCGTTGTGTTAGGTAACTAGACATTATGAACGGATTATTGTTTTCGTTATTTTAGTGCAGTTGTAATTTCTTTGAACACTACCAGATGACATGATTTATCCCGTTGTTATAATTAAGTAGAGGCTTCAACAATCTAAATATGCTCTTCAATTGGACTACAATAAAATGCTAATGAAACCTTTTTTGTTTGATGGACTCACAGCTTATACTTGGTTATTCAGTCCTCGTTGCTCATGTAGAACTCTGTGATAGAGCATACTCAGTTATTAATGTGTGCAAAAGAAATCATATTCAAAATTTTGAATTTTTCTGCATAAAGGTAGCTCAAATATTACATTGAATATTGTTCCTTTTTGTTATTATAACATACGTATCTAATGAATATGAAAGGTGAGAGAAAAACATTTTTAAAGTATTGTTTAGGATACTTTATTATTACTCGCGTACGCAAATTTTCGCATTTTCACGTCAATGAACCGGGGCTCTACAAGCTTTTAAAATGACCTCCTCTTGTATGAACGCAAAATAGGTGTCACCCGGCTTCCGTTAGGCGTACAATATTGCCGAGTTGTCTCTTTATTTCTGCCGCCCCGCATTCAATACGCCGAAGAAGGCCATCAGGATCCACGATTCCGGAAGCATAATCCTGAGAAAAAAAGTCTTGCGGATTTAAATCCGAAGACCGAAACGGCCATGCTATTGAGACTCCTCGTCCGATCCTATATAGAAGTTGCAATGTATTCCCGAACACCACGATAGTTATGTGTGTTGCGCCATTATGCTGGTACCACATCTTTGCCCGCACGTTCAAAGGGACATCCTCTTATGGAGTAATACAATTCAGATAATGAACGCCTCTCAAACACTCGGGTTGGAAGTGAGGACCATGATAACTTTATCCACAATGCCAACCCACACAATTACAGACAATCACTCCTTGTGAGGTACGCTACGTCCAACATGAGAATTTTCCTCGCCCCACACATGTAAATTGGACAGATTGATTGTTCCAGTTGTTTTAAAACACGCTTAATCTGTCCAAAGAACATGTTTTAGAATTTCCTGGTTTTCTTTGCATTTGCGCAGGAAATGCTGAGAGAATTCAGAATGATACTTTATACTTGGATTTCTTAACGTGGCGTCTCAAGGTCCGCGCGGAGGTGGGAGAGGGAAGGCAGACTCCAACGGGGAGCCGCAAAAATCGTAGCTGTAGTGACGTTGCAGCTCCCCATTGGAGTTTACTTTCTCGCTCCCTTATTCGCGAGTGACCTTTAGACGCCACGTTAAGAAACCCCAAGTATAAGTCTGTACTGCGCAAATGCTGCACCTGCCAAAAGTGGAAAAGTGTTAATCTCTTCCCATGAATTGTTCGGCAGGTGACGGACTATGATGCGTTGACCTCGCGCGCAATTTGCCTTGTGCTCGCTTGCAGGGCTTCTCGGATTACATTAATAACTGAGTTTTCCAGTGAAGGTAAAGCCGCGCGCTCACTTGCCATAGTCCGTGTTACACGAGCACAAGCGCAAAGTCCAAAGTTCAACGTTAATAATTACAAAACTGAACCATGAAGAGCATCCAATTTTTACAAACAAGTCTGAAAATTATACATGGGATAAGGCCGTGGCGTATCAACAACGAGGACTGAATCACTCAGTATCAAGCTTTGGCTTAGTATCAGAGATATTGAGGGAGTTTTTACTGGTAAACATATTCATTCTTTCATATGAAATATGAAAGATAACACCAGACTGAATCACCATTGAAGTATACTGTGCAATTAGTATCACAGACACGCTACAAAGTAATACAGCATTATATCACAAAATATTATACTACTTTAATCAGATTGAGATGTAATATTAATTTTCAGAGTGCAATTAGAATCAGACTAATGGCCTTCAGCAGAAAAAAATCTGCTGGAGAAAACCATACAAAATGATTTTCCAAAAAGAAAGCTCCTCCTTGTTTAAAAATAGCGTCCATAATAAATAGCGGGAGGACGTTGTAGCCTTACTTCGAAGTACTATTTCCTCGTAAGTAGTTTTCTTTAATGGGATTAGCTGCGGGGAGATAGGCACTGGCCATTTTTCCGCACCAGCATATTTGACCCAGGCTTCTTTGAAGCCTATCCCCTGTACGGGGCGTGCGTCTGGAGGGAAAATTTTCCTAACAGGCACGCCCCGTGGGCATTACCTGATGTACCTGGGTGTGACTGTCACTTTCTCTACCGGTTGTCGGTCTCAAATAACTCTATCCGAACTGTCTGGTTGGGAGAACGTGAGATCTCGTTAGGACGGACTGCCGGAGGGATTTAATTTTGCCAGCCACCTGCCACGCTTCTTTTACATGCCACAAGCCTGACATGGCCATTGTGGGATTTTTCGCCCTTCGAAAATCCACGCACCTTAATCGGAATCGAACCTCACCACTAGTGGTTCAGAAGCCAGTAACCATACGCTCACCGAGGTCGTAACTAGTGAAACACAGTAGGAAAATTCAGACGGGACGCGCAATATGGGTTTAGACGAAATGACACAAATACTACGATTAATAGATTAAAATCGAAATTATTTCCTTGCTTTTACGTTTTCAGGAGTTCCTGGGTATCAAACGAAACCATAGATTCCTCTAACATGGCCGGAGGCTCCATAATTTTGTTTCAATTTTTGCGCGCATTGCAAATTAGTAATATAGTACCACTCTTCCACTTCTTGTCCCACTCTTCCTCACGCGCATAAATAAATAAATAAATAAAAACACACATAAATAAATAAATAAAACACAAACAAAAATAAATAAATAAAAAGATATCGTCTTGAACTACAGATAGAATATTTTAATTACGAATTTAATAAGAAGTTCCGTCGAAATTACGACTACGTTTATAATCAAATATCACGTCGCACAAGACGTCACTTAAATAAAAACACTCTATTCCTAATTTTCGATGTCACTCCCACATTTAAAACGAATATCTGGGCACGATAGCATTCTCAAATACAGGCAATGTGGGTTCCTATAACACTAACACAAGTCGGTGTTTCTTAGAAAAATAAATCAAGAATTCAATACGTAGTATAAAAAACTCGAAAGCTCGTTGACACGGCTTAATGTTATTCAATCTCTAAAAAATTGTATCTCCTTTTTACGATTTAAATAAAACGAAAGGAGGTAGAAACTCGGGATCAAAGAAATTGGAACCTTGGTAATATAATGAGCAACATATTATGGATGAAAAAAGAACTGTTCTAAAAAAGTATACATGTGAAAATGATTTGAAATATGTTTGCATTAAAAGTCTTCAAAACTGTTCTCAAAATAGATCTCAGGGTATAAGAGTAGCTTACACAGAAATTTAGACGAACCTATTCCTATCGGAGAATGTGAAATTTCAGCGCACGTCGGGAGGGCAGTGGAATAGTTCGACGCTATTTGGAATCCGCTCTCGGGCACGCTATCAGTCAGTTGCACGCAGAGGCAGCGACCACTGCAAACGAGATCCATGTATTTTGCTCCATTTGCTGCTAAGTAGCAATCGAATGTGAGCCCTCGGGAAGCTTAATTGCTACCGTCCAGCCTCCGCTGCGCGTGATCCCAGATTCGCGAGGTTTTCTGACGAACATCTAAAGCAGATCAGCCACTAACGAACATCTAATGTAACCCGTAAAACATGAAATGAGCACTACAACCACTACTAGGTCGAATGCGCATCATTACTCTGATGTGTGGACATACATTCATACTCTTATAATAAATTTGTGCAAGAGTAGTTATTCAAAATATTTTAATTCGTCCCAAGGTGTATTTTGAAAACGGTTTACGAAAACGGGAATTATGAAATTAAGTTTTGTATTATAGTTAAACCCTGTAGCACTGATGACATCTTTAGTCATAAAAATATATCCCGATGTATGCTATTAGTAAATATTAAGATTTATTTTATCTATTTCTTACATTGCAAACATTTTTTATAGAATCGCAATTTTTATCCCTTGAAGCAAATGTATCGCAGATAGACTCGACTAAAAATACCACAAACGTAAACAAAAAAGAAACACAAAAAACATTGTCTCACTGGCAGAAGTAGCACAAACGAATGTTTGAATACAGTATTTTACGTACTAAACAACTCATTCATTGCAGGTTAGCTGACTTTCCCTGCGTTGCCCGGATATTTAATAATCACAATCATCTCTTAATGAAATGAGAGAGATATTCTTTATCCTAGGAGACAGAATACTCCTTGTAGTCATCCTCTATGCAGAACTACAGATCCCGATGCCACACGTGTGTTCTATGTGACCCACCACGAGAGGAGTTAAACTGTAATATCTTTCTCCCGGATCTTCACAAGCCTACCACTTTGTCACTATTTCGCAAAAAATGTTGAGAAACAGATGGAAGCAAGGGAAGGCATTTTCGTCTCTTTAGTTATTACTTTCGGAGTAGAAAAAAAGTTATGTCATACTGCGGAAAAAAGACGAATTTTCAGCAGAAAAACGCTTATTACAGGGTCTCGGTAATGAAAGAGTGGACAAATCCAGTTGCTAAATTTAGAAAAAAATCTTTAACTCGGAGTGTAGCAATTATCCATATTTTGTGGGTCCGTGATATCGAAAAATCGAGTGACGGCAAAACTTCTGTCCGTCTGTCCGTCTGTCCGTCTGTCCGTCTGTCCGTCTGTCCGTCTGTCCGTCTGTCCGTCTGTCCGTCTGTCCGTCTGTCCGTCTGTCCGTCTGTCCGTTTGTCCGTTTGTCCGTCTGTCCGTCTGTCCGTCTGTCCGTCTGTCCGTCTGTCCGTCTGTCCGTCTGTCCGTCTGTCCGTCTGTCCGACTGTCCGACTGTCCGACTGTCCGACTGTCCGTCAGTCCTTCTATTCGTCTGTCCTTCTGCCCGTCTGTCCTTCTGCCCGTCTGTCCTTCTGTCCGTCTGTCCTTCTGTCCGTCCGTCTTTCCGTCTGCCTTTCCGTCTGCCTTTCCGTGTGCCTTTCCGTCTGCCTTTTCGTCTGCCTTTTCGTCTGTCTTTTCGTCCGTCTGTCCCTCGGTGAACAACGTTAGCGACCAAACCGTTCAGCCGATTTTCTTCAAAATTGTTATTCCCCAATCGATCTGGCTAATGTCACGGCGTTTGAATTTGAAACCCATATTTTAATTTTGCGCGGTTCTTTATATGAAAGCCATGGGACTATTAAAAATTTAAAAAATGGCTCCATAATTTTTATTAAATTCTGTTGTTGGATAGTGTAAAGGACATTTAAGAGAATGATGCAAGTCTGATTTTTTGAAAACTGCAAACACTCAAAATATTTTCGGGGTCTTCCTACAACTAAAATATAAAATACATTTTTCCCCTTAATGAAATCTGTTCCTTAAAGATAGATTTTGAAATAAGGCCATGTACACTTTTTCGGAAATTTGAGTACTTTACGCGTAATTTTGCGTGAAAATACGAGCGAGAAAGTACGTGTTGTTTTAGCACCACTAGTTTTTATTACAATAGTAGCAGTCTCGATATTTTTTTTCATATTAAGAGTTGAATGCTGAAGAGGGTGGATTCCCAGAAAAGTTTTTGGCTAAGACTGATCGTGACTACACTCACCCAGCCAGATATACAATATCCTTAGAACATGGACGGTCGAGAAAATCTCCGAGCTGTGAATAAAAAGACTTTGTGAAATACGACTAATTGATTTACTTCGTAAACACCGATTCATAAATGTATATGTACTATATTTGTGTGAATCGATCAGCAATATACTTTACATACTCTCGCGTACTCAAAAGTATGCGCAAGACCGCAAACGTATAGCAGGCCTTGCTTTATACAAAGGCAAGAATACACAATACAAAACAAAGGCTAGGTAATACGAGACGACAGAAATGTTACCTCGGGGGAAGAATTTGGTAGTAAAATGTATCTCTCCGTTCGCATTCAAACGTTCAGCAACCATTTCATTACAGAAACGCTGCTCGAGGCTGCAAAATGTAACTCATCGAACGCAGATTTTATCAGCACTGAAAACTATGCCCTCAGGCTAGAGCCTGAGTCAGACTAGAGTCAGAAAGTTCCATCGTCATATTCTAAAATCATTACGCTGTCTTCAGTCAAAATGTGACCATTTATGCTTTCCCACAAAGCTCCCTGAGGTAGAAAACGCAAGGAGGATCGAGTGTTCGTTGGAAAGTTTCATTTTAAACGAGAATGCGCTACCCACAAGGCAATATCTGCCTAACTCACAGGTGAAGGTTTGTGTCCGGTCCGCACCTGCTAAAAAAGGCGGGTTTCGACATGACCACCACATACGGACTCGTCCCATTCGTAGGCGAAAGACAATCCACCGTTGGTATGCAACAAGACTTGTGCGGCCGGGGCCGGCTGTGGGGCGGCGCCGGGTGTGTGGGTCGGAGGAAGGTAGCGGCGCGGTGCGCGACGCGGCGATGGCACGGCGCCGGCGGCGGCGGCTGCTGCCGCTGCTGCTGCCGCTGCGGTTGCGACGTGTCGGCGCCGGCTGTGTCAACGGCTCCGCGCTGCGGTGGTGGGGACGCCCGCGTGGTGGCGACAGTAAGCGACCGCGGCGCCCGCCGCCAGTTGGAGAGCGGCGGCGGTGGCCCGACATGCGGCCGGCGGGGAACACGTTGGGGGGAACGGGGAATGGTCACAACGAAACGCCACCATTCATCTTCTTGCGGCTTCTAGTGAGATACTGTTGTCTTTTCTATACTTCTATTTAAACAGAGAGTCCTTTGTCGTAGAACAGCTGCTACGATATCATCCAATCAGGAGCTTGGATGGCACTCATAGTAGTGACGTTTAAGCTCACGATTGGATGACACCGGAACAGCAGATCAAATGTCAACGTCTTCCGTAAATAAATCGAAGTTTAGATCTCCTCAAACGGGCGGCCCACTTTGGCGCTTGTCTGCGGGAAACCGGTGTGCGAAGCTTATTGAGTCAGTCCTGCAGGCAAGGGGGCAATCGGGCGCGATCGGCTCTAGTGAAAGAGTGGCACGCAGGTTACTACAGCGACCCAACACGGACTGTCTGGCGTGAAACCTTTTTTTGATTACTGTTTTGGGCGCGTCAAATGCTAAGGGCATTAGTTCCGTAAGTGTAGTGCATACTTTTATCACGCGAGGTAGGGGTGATGACGAGATCCGGTGCCGACCTACACGGCTACTAGCTGGGGATTCCCCGAAACAGATACCTCCCATCAGTAGGTTACCGCCCAGCCGGCACAAGCTCTAAGCTCCAGATTGGGCTCCCTATACGTGTGGTAGTGTAGTGCATGTAAGTTAAAGTGTGTGAATATTTCGATTTTTCAACAGTGGCCGATGACATTAGGACACTGTTACACCTACTGCCTTACAAAATGAATCTTTTTAACAGTGGTAAGCACATTTCTCTATGAGCCCCGTTGAGAAGGACGTTCGCGAATTAATTAAAAAGATTCATTTTACAAGAGAGGAGGTGTAACTATGACCTAACGTCATTGGCCACTATAGAAAAATCAAAGTATAAGTAATGGATGAGGATAGGACAAGAAAGAGGAAGGAAAGATTGCGTGCAATCCGTGGCAAGGCCGTTGAATTTGAGCAGCCCTATTCTAATCAGTAGATAGAACTCTACGTGAAAAGTAACTGAAGAATTTGTTTCTTTGAAAGTGGCGTATCACGGAGTGCAATATTTGATCTCTCCGGGAATTTGACAGCGGGAGTTTTTGTTATCCAGACACTTGCTCCAACCGAGTGAGCTGTGGAATTAGATATTGCAAACGTGACAACAAAGCGATCAGGTAGTCAGGTGCTTTGAGAGTATTAAATATTGCTCTTCGTGGCTCATGCTCAGCTGTAAAACTTTATTCATAAGCATATTTACAGTATCTTGGGAACATTTGTTTTTCAGATAAACCCTGTCCGAGGAAAATATCTAAGAACGTGTGTGCCATTCCATTTCCTTTACCATCACCACTGTTTTTCTTTCGTTGTTTTACAACCTTTGCTTATTTCAGGCCTTATAATTGTAATTTCCATATGTAATAATATTGCTTGGAAACAAAGAATAAATGCAAAACCTTGATTGAGTGAATTATACAAAGAGATAAATAAAATGAAAAAGTCTTATGTCACTTACGAAATGTGATGATACGAATAACACTGTAGTCCAAATGGAGACATACCGTTGCATGCCACTGAATAGATAATGGTAGTGGTAACAATCAGCAGTTACAATTACATAGTAGAATCATCCAAAACTTATGCAGGATTCATTCGTACCTACAATCTGATGCCGCACTCTGTACTATATAAGCGATAATGGCTAATTTTCGCTCAAAAGAAAATTAGTTCTATACATTTCACGTTTATAAACGTAAATATAAGAATATGTAAAATATTCACCAAATAATTTTTCATTTATCATAAAATTCTAAGAAAAAATAGCAACCGACGAGAAGATATATACTCGTTGGCTGCATTCGGTATCTGCAATTGCATTTCAAGATACCTAGATCAAATGGTCGAAGGTTTCAGGTTCCGCAAAGGCGAATTTACGACACTACATAAATAACTGTCTCGCCGGACGTCATTGCTTCACAAATGAATTCTGTCCGTTGGCTCTTAGAAGTTCATTCCGTATTTGGCCCCAGGTGGATATCGGAATGGAAATTTCAGCGGACCGTTGAACGCGCGCGAACCTTTCCATTGAACAAAACCACATTACGAAGCACTGTGTGCTGCGGACGACAGCGGCGGCAACGTAGGCGGCGGCGACGACGGCGGTGGCGGCGCGCCAGCGCTCTCGGCTTGCAGCGGCCGGGCCCCGCGGCTGGTCAGCGACACCTCGCGTATGAAACTCGCCGCGCCGCGCCGCACGCGAGAATAGGCGCCCGCGCGTGTATTTATAGCAGCGCAGGCGACGGCCGTGCCTTACGCTCCTGTCACTACGGCACAACCACGGCGTGCGGGAAAAATTGGACGCGGATCTCACCCCAAGTCCAGTTCGCCACCTATTTTCTGATACGTTCTACAAAAAGAGTCACGGCATTTAAATTCCACATTGGTTGCCATAGCTCAACGGTAACATATCTGGAGCATCGTTGTTCGGAAGGTCCTAGGGTTTGAGTCCCGGCAGTAGCGAATTCTGGACATTAGATAGCTAGGTCGAATTCAGACACCCTCTGGAAAAGATTTCTACCCGCAGGTTTTCCTGAAGTTTCCCGTTCCCGTTTTCCCGGTAGTTGCCCGTGGTGTGTCTTATGAATTTTAGGCGAATGCTGGAGCAGTAGTTTGACTAATGGGCCAAGGACCCAGTATGAATTCTTTCGTATTCACATTCCTTTTTTTGATTGTATGTTAAAAAATCGGAAAATCTTTGTCTGCCTTGTCATTTTACTCAAGTTTACTCGAAGCCGGATTCCAATTTTATCATATTTCGCTACAGCCGATCCCGCAAACCCCTCCGCTACCTCGTTTACGAGGGCCAGTGCACACTGGCAAGCTTACGTATACGGATATCTGCTCTTCCTCAACAGGTCACGGTTACGTCTACGTATGCGAGAAAAAAAGGGTACAAAAACTTCTGTTATGAACCATTGATAACTCTAATTGTACCAGCATGCCCTGTGCATACATTTTACTTTGTCGCTTTGTTGCTACTTTGTCAAAAGAGAAAGCAGTGTAATATTGCGCCAGGGAATGGCCCTGGTAACGAAAAAGTTGATAAATCTTGTTCCTATATGAACGAGTGATTTGCAAAGGGGAATAAGTCCTTTCTCCGTAGTTCTGGGAAAAACAATTCTCAATAACGTCTACAGTTGACATCTGGGACATTTATGTTCTACACAAAAGTTGTAGAACTAGTCGTTATTGATTTCTTGGGCTACTGTGTAACTTCAAATTTGCATTTCTGTGATGTTCAAACCGTTTTTATACCTTGGACATTTTCTTTATAAAATAATTATGAAATATTTAAAAGAACAAAACTTGTATTTCCTTTGTTTTTAGACTTATGAAACAATATAATCATAGAATAAATATATGATGATGTGAATTAACATATTGTGTTATATGGACGTGAAAACTACTCTCACTAAATTAATATCAGCATCTACTCATCAATTTCTGTGTCTGCGATTATGTCCAAACGTTTTGGTAGAAATGGACTTATTCATGAGAGATATATTTTAATATTTTTTGCACATCCGTTATTTTCTCTTCGTTGGTTCGAAGAACAGCTGAGACAAACTTTCTTGAAAAGCAAATCTGGACGTGCCTTCGCTTTTGCTAACTTGATAACCCCATCAATATATGTGCTCATGATCCACGAGGTAACCAAAATTTAGTTGCTTTACTTGGAAAGAACCACACGAGGCGAACGATGATGTCTGCCAGGACGAGCCAGAGACTTGGTTGTCTTCTTAAAATAGTTCGACCGCCAGGTTTTGAAGTCTATTACTGTTTTCATGAAGCATTTGGGCGTTTCCTAGCTGATTGATTAATTGATTGTTAGTGATTCCGGGCGCGTCGACTACTGAGGTCACTAGTCCCGTGTAGTAAGTGTAGTGCGTGTTTTTCATTGGGAGGTGAAATCCCGGCACCGACCTACCGTCGTCTAGCTGGGTTTTCCCCAACTAGCGGGGCACCCCCCCCCAACCGGGACAAGTTCTAAGACATTGACCGGTCTCCTGGCATGTGTGGTAGTGTAATGCATGTTAGAGTGAGTGTGTGTGTGTGTGTGTGTGTGTGTGTAAGGAAAGAGGATAGGACAAGGAAGGGGAAGGAAGGATAGCGAGCAGTCCGTGCCCATTTGGTAGGGTACTGCTCCGGCATTCGCCTGGTGTTGATCGGAGAAACGGCGGAAAACTACCAATCAGAGCAGCAGGCCGCGATAATTCTCCTCCAGACAGCGTTAGTCGCTCTCTGGACTGAGCTGAAAAGCTAGTGTCGTAAATCCTGCCGCCGTCTGAACTGGAACCTGGGAACTCCCGGTCAGAGGCACTGCAGAGACATCAATTGATGCACTGAGCCACCGTTCCCGGTCCTAGCTGATAATATCAGTCCTTCAGAGTGAGAATCAGAAACTAATCCTGGACTTCTTTCTCTTTTCCAGACATAACAATTTTTAGTTGGTAATAGAACACATACTTTAAGTTGGACAAGTTTCGTTTTTACACTGATTATTGCTCGAAGAATAACGTGTATCTATGAAAAATGTGTATCTCAACTCTTTTACGAAAAAAACTTATTTCCTCTTTAAAATCATCGATTCATAAGTAATACATTACTTTCTCTAACTCTAACACATTGTGTACTCAGTATCCATTTTTGTGGGTCCTTGATACCTAACAAATAGATTGACGTCCGTCCGTCCGTCCGTCCGTTCGTTCGTTCGTTCGTTCGTTCGTTCGTTCGTTCGTTCGTTCGTTCAGCTGTGCCGGTCTGTCATGAATGTTAGCGCGAAAGCCATCAGACGATTTCCTCGAAAATGTATATATTTCCCCACATTCGAACGACATCCAGGCCCTACAAGTTTGAAATATATTTCAATTTTTGGGGATACTTTGCATTAAGAGTCGAAATTTTTTTAAACTTTTTCTCAAACATTGCCCCAATTTTTTTTATTTGACTTAGTACTCGAATACCGTAAATGACATTTAAAAGAAAGGCGCAGGTTTAATTTTCATTGAAATTCCTAATTTTGTAGCATCGTAAAGGTTCAAATTGTTTTCGATATCTTCCTAAAATAATATTGTAAGAGTAAGCTTCTTTTGTTAATGAAATCAGTAAATCCGTCCTTAATATACAGATCTTGAAGCCATGTGCAATTTTTCCAAAAAAAACATTTTTCGTGTATTTTTGCGTTAAATTGGGACAAGTTTAAGCAATTTTTGTCTAAAAAAGGTTACTATTTTTTTCTTTAAATCTGGAGCCTCTTTGCTTTTACTGCGTGGTAACAAAAACTGGCACTAGCCCTATTCTCTGTGAACTGTATTTTGGAAAATTGCAAAATATTAACATTGCCTTACTGCAATGCTGATGAAAGATATTTTCGTCTTACATGTAATCTGTTCTAAAAAAACAGATCATTAAGAAATGTCATGTAATATGTTTTGAGAAAACGAGTAGTTTTGACACTATTTCGGTTCGAAGTTAATGCAATTTAAAAAACATTTTCTTCTTAAAAAGATGGCTCCAAATTTTTTTCTTTTTGTTTTTCCACGGGTAGAGCAAAGGACGTGCCTATAGTTGCGGTCTAGTAGGAGTTTAGGTCTCAAACAAGTTCTCTCGATCTTTGTTGTTCCTCTTATCAACTCGAAATTCTAAATGTCGATATATTTTTGAACTTTTTTATCCTCTACGCCAGCATGACGTTCACTTTAATGGTTAAGTGAATGATCGTCATTGAACACATGAAATAGTACCATGTACAATAGTAAACTAGATATGCGTTCGTATCACGGAGTAATTTATACAGAGAAATTACATGAAGAAAATTATATCAGATTAAGATATCGGTTTCAGGGGCCATAGCCGACTAGGAGATTGACCAAAGCAAAAATCGAAAGAAAAACATCGCCTATCAAAAAAACATTTCTACTAACAAGGATATGTTTTAATGAAATTGTGTTGTTCTAAGGATTTCACTTTACTCACCGTTATATGCCATCGGAAATCTATGGAGGCAAAATATGAAAATGTAAAATACTTTAATCTATCAACTTTTCATTCTTTCCCCTTACTACTAAAAGATTTCTAGTAATCTAGCTCAGAGGCTTACAACGCCTCATACCGGCCCTCATAACGAAGGGAATGGAAAAGGGTGAGGCGATGACAAGGGTGTCCGAAGAACGAAGGAAATGTCTCCAGGCTGTGAATAAATATTACTTGTAGAGAATGATATTTAATGATAATTAATATCGTGGGGAATATCTGCGTAGATTCTCTGGGGTAAGCTGTTGGTAGAGATAGAAGAATGTGACACTTGGTACACGGTCGAACCTAAACACCCACAAAAATCATACATATGTGAGGTTACAGTATTGTAAGCTGAGATGAAATTGATTGATTGACAGATCGATTAGTGTTTAAGAGGACTTGGACTGCTAAGATCATTAGTCCCGTTAACATGGTGTATATATTTTTCGCAGGAGGTGGTTGTGATCTTTCTCCATTGATGGCGAGATCCAGCGTCGACCACCTCATCTTGTGAGTTTATCTACAACTTCTCTCCCACCAGGAGGCACCGCCCCAACCGAAACAAGCTCTAATGTGACATGTGTGGTAGTGTAATGCATTTGGGTGTGTGTGTACGATAATAATAGGATAAGGAAGAGAAACGGAAGATCGCGCACCGTCCGCCGTAGTCAGTTTAATAGGGTTCTGCTCCAGCTTTCGCTTCGTGTTGATCACAGAAATCACGGAACACAATCGAGCGGAGCAGCCGGCCGCTAGAATTGTTCTCCAGGCAGCGGCTGAAATCGATCTGGCCTATCTAGCTACTGACGTAATCTTGACGCCGCTGAAACTCGAACCCTAAGACCTCCCGGTCAGAGGGACAGCAGTGATATCATTTGATGCACTGAGCCACCTAAGACTGTACGGGCTGAGATGTGTTGTCTTGGGAGTATAAATTATTTCCATTCTCGTACACAAAAAAATATGTATTTAGGACTGTTATTAATTTAATGTCTTCTTCTTACTACTGACAAGCTCCAACAGACTGCATTGATGGACATTTCAATATCTTGCTGCGGGTCCACTTTCAGTTATCATGTAACTTTCAAAGTCAAAAACTGGACAGTATCACACAGTATCCGTAACTAATGTTATCTTGCCATATACCTTTGAATGAAAATCACTTCTACATACCTCTGGCAATAGTAATGTCTCATTATCCCAGAATCTCTACAGTTAAATTTCCGTTGAAATGTACCCTTCTTTTGTGACCTCAATATCTGATTATGCTGTATAAATATTAATATCTCATATATCATAATTAAACTATTAAAATTAAAAGTGTGTGCTGCCCTTTAAAATTCTCCATGGCCTATTATTCACATTTTTCAATATCAAATTTTCGATTTAAATGTTTTCACCGAGGTCTGTATATTTGGAAAAAAATGTTAGCACTCAAGGCTGTTCTCGATCTACAAATACTTGTAAAAGAAAATCAGTATATCATCCTCTCCATGATCTTCGTTTTTCATTAGTTCTATATAACTTTGCTGTAGACGTGTGATTAACGTACCGAAAAAGAAACAAGGTGAGTTATTCTGGAGTTGCTCAGTAAATCAGACGAATGAAATTGGTGGCTTCTACAAATAAAGTGCGAGGGTCATCCAAAAAGTAAAGAGCGTTTGCGCACTACGCCTGGCGCTGATCTTCCACCGTCGCAACACCGTTCGCACCAGTTGCGTGAGTGTGAGTAGTGACGACAATTTTTTTCAAAACGTCGATGCAGCAGGTATTTCAATATATCACCTAGAAGTTTTCGATGTCGATGAAAACATTCACAAAAAATATCGATGTTTAAAATATCGATGATTTAAATGTGATAAAACAGAAGCTATTTTGCCATTTTGTTTACCTTTTTAATTACAGTACTTAAATGAAATGCCGGCGTGTATTATTATTTGGTCACGTATAAGTAATATGTTTATAATAATGCTTATAGGATGTAAAAAACAAAAAAAAAAAGGCCTCCTGCTTCAGTAGGGTGAAACGTTGGCTTACACGTTTACACACAAAATGACAGAAATATACTTAGAAATAAATGGCAGGGGAAGCGGAGAAACGGTCTAGTTGCTATGCATCGTTCACGGAGTATCATTTTGCAAAGAAGTAATTAAGCAAAATTATCAATGATTCTTTTCCTGCCCGTGCTTTGATTTCTTTAACGACTAAAAGAATGGTATCATGCATTAATAATATGCGCAAAAGTGAAGTGAAGAATGTAGTTATTACGTAAATAAATAATCACGTGATTGTGTAATTTTTATTTAGTAAATATTAGTTTAATATTTTTATTAAATGGTATTGTGAGTTTAATATGAGGCCTAATTATCGACAACAATCGACGCAAGAAGTTTAAATCCGAAAAAGTTCTGTAATTTTGTATTTGTATTTTTTAGTTTGAAGGGCTTATTGATTGTAATTCAGAGTAATTACTGTATGTACAGGGTGAGTGTATGTTTACCTTTCGTTAAAGTGTGGATCCTTGTGTGTTTTTGAAAAAAACATATTTATCTGATTAATCGTAATTTCTAAGTTTATAGTGGTCTAAAGACAAACCGCTCTAAACCAGATGAATTTAGCCTGTAAGTTTTAATTATGTTTGAAGAAAGTTATAAAATAAGAAAGTAAAAAAAAATATTTTGAAATATTGCTTTAACAATCATTACTTTTCTTAAAACTTCGGAAATTTTGACGTTTGCAAAAGTATATTTTTTCACGCATGTCATACATTTTGATTATTGAAGTTGGAAATTCTTTCCTTAATGTATTCTTATATTCAGTATTAAATCTTTAAATCATTTCATGCACCATTCTTTCATAATATTTGTAGTTTTCGCGTAATTTCTATTCAAATTGTAAATATTTTTGAAAAATACAAAAAAATGGTTTTATCAAAAGGCTCCAAATTTTTTATTACTATTTTACAGAAATAACACAATGGATTCTATTATTTATGGCACAAGTTAAAATTTCCTAAAAAAAACTCAATTTCCAAACGTTTATGAAACATGATTTTTTTCTATTTCTTGGGCTTCGTTTGGAAAAATACTTATTAGAGAGGGCTCAAGTACTAAATAAATAAAAATTGTAGTAATATATTACGGAACCGTTACAAATAATTAATCTCAGAAAGTGCGTGCTCTTGCAACAGCACTTCATGGTGTATTGGCTGATATTTAGTAAAAAGTATCATTACTGAATTGTCATATAAATATTGCCGTTGCTGTTCAAATTGTAAAATTGCTAAGTAATATAGATTATAATTTGTAATTATATATTCAACATGAATTTTCAGTCAGTCGAAAATAATTATGCATATTCACGAAATTCCCATGGTTGTCTCAAACTCCAAATCATAATAGGCCAGTCATCTTCCTTTAAAAGAGGAAAGTCTGTTTGTCAGGGAAAGATAATTTATGTACATTTGGTGAGATAAGTAGTTAAACATGTTCAGCGATGTTGTGTCAAAGTACCTCACATATGATCAGAGTACAAATACGCGACTGATGAAAATTAACTCTTCAAAAAACACAAAAACACGACTTTCAAAATAATGTATGCAGAGTATTCTCAATAGTATATTTAATTTAAGAATTCAATTTCTCAGAACAGTTATTATTTGAATAAGCTGTAACTTTCACGGCTAAGATGTATTTATCAGATAAAATACATTGATTACTCTTGTTCCTGTACCTGATGTCGAACAAAAGAGAAACGTAGCTTTAGCCAGGTACAATGATACCAAAGCTCTGGAAAGCAAAGTTACATCTCAAAGCTGACAGCTGACCGAAGCAGGAACCGCAATCAATATCCGAAATTAAACCTCCTGAAACAAATGGAAGACCAAAAAATCCGCGGGATATCCCTATCAGGTTTCACAGTCTAGTAGTTCAAAAGAATGAAACGCTGCTCATTTTCCTCACAAATGCGTCGATGACTTCAACTCTCGTGATTGCGCGAACATTATTAGCGCATCCGCTGCATTTTCGATACGCTGACAGTAACGAGATGCGCTCTCGTTATTTCAATCTATTTTATTCTATTAGTTTATTTCAAATACTTTAAAGTTTTTATATCATATAACTATCAGAACATGTATTTCAATGGTTCTTTTTATCAAATACACTCATCGTCATAAAAAAGCTGCACCCAGAAGGAGGAGACGGATTGCGATCACCGTTGGCAGGGGTGTAGAGGGTACCACACATATGCAATAATTACACTTGCACATTTGTAGGACCAACATTTATTGCGCTACACGGCCACAGACGGTACATGTTAGTACGGCGTGGGGCCGCCATGTTGGCGTACACACACATCCAGACGTCGCGGCATGGAGTTGTACAGGTCTCGAATGGAGTTCTGTGCTCGTACATCCCATGAAGCTTAAACTTGAGCGCGCAGTTGCAGATTGGTGGGTAGGGGTGGGGTCCTGATCGCACGCTCCACAGCTGATCGACTTGAGCCGCGGAAGCTTACGTGTACATATGACTTTGACTTTCATTTACTGCAATGCACCGGGACCGGTAGATAAGTGCATCAACTGTCACTGCAGCGCCTCTATCCGGGAGGTCTTGGGTTCGAGTCCTTGCGGCCGCAGGATTTTTCGACACTAGCTTTTCAGCTAATTCGAATTCAGATGCTGTACGGAGGAGAATTCCAGCGGCTGGCCGCTGTTCACTCCTAATGTTTGCACATCCATTCCTTGATATATCTCATTTGTGCTGCTTACATATGAATGTTTTAGCCATCAAATTGGACGCTGCCTTCGGCATATTATAAAGAGGCTTTACATGAGAATGTTGTTAAACATTAATATATCTTCAATATGTATATTTAATTTATTCCTTTGTTTTTTACTACATAAAAATGTAATGTTTATTGTCAACCGCTTGTCAAATGCTTTTGAAAAGGCACATGCCAAATGTGCGAAACGTTAAGCACCAATAAATTTATGTGAATTATAAGTCTTAATTCCTGGTATCGTCGTGGATTGATCCTATTAGGTCCAATAAATTTAAAAAGAACCACCTTTCTACAATATTAAAACGGGATCAACAGGAATATATTCAACCATTCTAATATTATTATTATTATTATTATTATTATTATTATTATTATTATTATTATTATTATTATTATTAAAACGAAAGAATTGGCGTAGCGAATGGTGTGCAAAATACACACCGAGTTTGCAACGGATCATCATCAGTATTTTGAAAATTGCTTCGAAATTAATTAATAATAATAATAAGTAATCACGTAAAATAAATAAATAAAAACATCGGTGTTATAATTTGGAACATGATGATTTGTTATCGATGTCACATCACTAACTGGCACCACCAATAGAATTCTGTACCGGGCGCCACTGCTTATTAAAATGCTATCTGAGGATAGGAATGCATCCATTCCGAAATGTCATATTGTTTGAAGATATAAGAAGTATGTAAGATTTATTATGAAGGAATGTGTGAATTTAATTGTCACTGATGTGAAGGAAAAATTCAATATTATTAATTGTCACCGACATGATGACAATTGTTATTTATAGAGATGTACTTACAACATTGAAGCTGTTGTAAGTACATTTACAGTATCAGCTAACTCAGGCTGCAGAATAAAATGTCTGAAAAGATTCCACTTTCGATAGCTTACTGAGTAGCTGGATAAAACTCTGCCCAATGAAAAAGATTTCTGGAAGTAAATTCTCGTTTCGGTGGCGTCCTTCCGAGAAATGCTGACGAATGTCGGAGCATTTCAACATCCTTCGTTCCGTGTACGATGTTTCCTTTCTCACGACGCTTTCAGTCGCGGCGTTAAATCATTACTAGTTGCGAAGGATCATTTGTATGCAATTGTCCTCAGTGTAGTAAATATATGATTCCACAAGTTCAGTAAATGCATATTCCAAAAAAATATAGCGGAGATTCTTAGGTCCATTATGCTTATGTTGAAATGGTTAAAGATCTCTTCTTGCAAACGTACGTATCCCACGAAAAATCTTTGAGCTGACCTATACACCGCAGGTGCTATTTGATTCCTGAATTCCCGGAAAGGAATCCAATCATTTCTTTGGCTTATTTTCGCCACCACTGCACGGAGCGCACCATCATATCAGATTTTCCTTCTCGCGGAATCCTAGGGACAAGCTCATGCCCAAACCTCAAGCTTCCCGAAACAAGGTTAAAAGACCTTATCGTTGGTGCTTCAATAACGAGAACGAGATGGCGCTGTGGTTTCCCGATTTCCTGCAATGCCGCAGTGCTGCTTCCTTCGGGCTCCATTTGTAAGGCAGGAGATGGCAGAGTCTTACGGATCAAATCCGGGTTCCAACCCCAATTCGTTTTAGACGTTCTTCGAGCTATTTGAAGGGAAGGATTTTACAGTTTAATATCCATTTTAAAATTCAATGTGCGCGCTGCAATGACAGACGAATTTCCGGATTGTCAGAAAGATATAATATGCTCTTATGGTTTAACACTGATAGCCTTCGTGGGCTGGTGTGTTTTAGTGTCGCATGCGTGGTAACAAAGCGGTACTTTTGCCGTTGACGAATTTCCTTCCCTGCTCATAATGTTTATTTTTTACTTTTCTTTATTTAACGTCAGAAACAAATCTGTGAGACGTACTAAGGGGGAGATCAACGATCCCTACCCTAACCCATATACTTCTTGAATTCTGCATACATAATTGAACTTATGAATTCTGAAGTAAGCGTAAATTCTGAATTCTGAAGTAAGCGTGAATTCTGAATTCTGAAGTAAGGCTGAATTCTAAAGTAAGCGTGAATTCTGAAATAAGCATATTCTGAATTCCGAAAAAAAAAGAGTTTTTGGCCAGAAGTTTTAAGAAAATATTCCCTCCCGTGTACTAAAAACTAGTTGCAAAGGCAAATCATTCGCAGATTTGAGCTATTATCCCCAATCGTGCCCTTCCTGAACGAGTTTACTTACTGCGACAACATGGGGAACGATAATTTAAATAATTATACTTCCAACTGAACTTTAAAACAAGTGCACAGATGGCGAAGGAACATTATTGTAATTACATTAGATAATTACAATATTGTAGCATTTTCGATCGCTCAAAAGTTACACTCATTTCGTTTTTCGCTGTGCATCTCCATATATTTTCAAAATATACATACTTGCAATGAATTATAAACCCTTACAATAAATGATTATACAATAGGGAACTAACTTTCAACTCCATTTTAACGAAATATCACATAAAAAGTTAATATTATATTTCTCAATCCAGTATAGGCATTACATTATTATTTTGTAGTCAATTATTTCCTGTTATTTAGAAACCATTTTTTCTTATTATTATAGAAGTAAAAATATCCTCGAGTGCGCCTCTTGTCGCAAGGAAACTAAAATATTTATTTCGTCCTCTACAAGAATGTTTGCGGACCCCTGCTGTAGGGTGCAGAGCAGGCCACAGCAACTTCATTCCCTCTGCTATTGGACGCGGTTTCATCTCACGGGCAAGGGCTCGCTTCCACCCAGTGCACTCGTTCCGAGAAACTCCATCGGAGATAAGATGTAGTTTGTGTCAACAACATATACGCTGATGTTCTAAGTCGCTGATTACCACGCCAGAGCTCGTCCAGAGAACTGTATGAAATATATGAAGCTCTCCCGCATTCCTGAAAATAAAATTAATTTTACGATTTCTATTGATACATATGTATAGTCCAAACTAATCTACTTATTTGGGAAATGTACGAGTATTACTTGTTACATTGGTGATAAATAAATACTGTATTCAAACGTAAGTTACAATATTCACTGCACGCACGTTTAATTATAATTTACCTCCACCTCTAAACCAGATGCTGTAATATTATGGAGTCAAAAAGTGACGAGAAAATCTGAAAACAACCCGAGACAAATAAATGACTGAATGTGAAATATAATACAAAATACTCTACATATATTTCCAAATATTAAAATATTTTACCAAAATAAAAATGCATATAATATGCTGATCAATCAGGTGTGCCAAATATCTAAGGAAATTTGATAAATGTACACTATAAGAATACAGAACACTGCTTGAATTTCGACGTTCAATATGAAGAGAGAAAAAACCATGGATTACTTATTCGCTGAAAAATGCTGTTTTGAAAATGACACATGGATGGGTAGAGAAATGTTGGGGGTCTCGAGACTTATTGAGCATTTTGTATATTTTTTACCATTCTTCTTCTTCTTCTTCTTCTTCTTCTTCTTCTTATTATTATTATTATTATTATTATTATTATTATTATTGAATATAAGGTACCCGTCTATACTAAATGCCTGTTTAACAGATGAATGGAAGAAGGCAACAAGCTATCCAATATTCAAGCGAGGAAATGTCAGTGACTAATTATTAGAGAGGCATTTTAAAGTGAATAACACAATTTTAAACACAATTTCATATACAGATGACCAGATAAATTTTAGCACCCTAGACGATAATCTCCAAATAACTGTTCATCAACTTCAGGGAATAGGCGAAATTTATATCCTACAAATTTCATCAAAGAAAACGAAAGTCATGGCATTCCAGGGTAAAAATCATTTAAGATGTAAAATAGTGATTAATGGCAACAGTGTTGAACAAGTAAATAACTTCAACTACCTCGGTTGCAATTTTTCATACTGCCAAAAAATGGCAGTATGAAAATGGCAAAAAATGGCATATCAATATAAAAATTCAGAAATTTCAGAAAATGTGCGGAACTATACGAAAGACTCTCAGACAGAAAGCACGTACAGACACTGAATTGAAATTTTATAAAACAATGGCATTTCCAATGATCACCTATGGGTGTAAAACTTGGGCCCTCAATAGAATAGATAAGAGAAAAATAGAAGTTGGGGAAATGAGATTTCTTAGATCTTTGGCGGGTTATTCAATACTGAACCATAAAAGGAACTCGGACATCAGAAACGAATTAATGATCTTCAACCTACCTGAAAAAATAGATTCATTAAGAAATAATTGGCATGATCATTTAATGAGAATGCCGGAAGATAGAATGCCAAAAATCATCCACAACTACAACTCGTACGGGAGGAGGAGTAGGGGCAGACCAATAAGGCGATGGAAGGATACTCTTGAAGACGGAACGGGCCAATAGGTTCAACCCATGATGATGATGATGATGATGATGATGATGATGATAATGATGATTTTACAAAATTTCACACAATTTTAAGTTTATATTAGTGTACTTTTTTGGTTCGTAATTCTTCAATTTTCTCGGTTTCATGCAGTTCGGGTCCACAGAGCGCCTACTTTCTTCATTTCGTCTTCCCAGCTTCTTCTAAGTCTTCCTGCCTGTCGTTTGTCAATCCTCGAATCCCAGACCGTTATAATGTCAGTCATGCCTCATCCTTGCTACACGCCCCGCTCATCTCCACGTAAGTTTTTGGGTACAGTGTACTCCATCTTTTATTTCCGTTTCTCTTCTGATTTCCGTGTTTGGTCTTTTAGTAATATTCGTAGAATTTTTCTTTCCATTCCTTTGAGTTTACTTATAATGCTTTCTTTCGTTGCTCAGTTATTGACCATATCTGAGCGCCGTAAATTAGTACAAGGAGAACACAACTGTTAAGGATAACTTTTTTAATTTTAATCGTTTGTGTTTTGTCCATTAATATACAATTCAGACTCCAAAACCTTGCCCAAGCTCCTTAACTTCTATTAACGTTTTTGGTTTCATTCTTCTATTCTATGGCTTCTATATTCTTATAGAAGCCATAGCTTTTTTTCTTATATATTTTTCTTATATAGTCTTTTATTCTTATATTCTATGGCTTCTATTCTTCTATTAACTTATTTGGTTTTACTGTTTTGTAATGAAACCGTTTGTCTCAGATATACATACTCCCGGATATAATTAATAATATCTGAACCTACAAATAGTTTGATTTGAATTTGATTACTATTTGTCACTAGTTTTGTTTTGCTTCAGTTACTGTGTAATCCTACTTCGTCACATTTAACTTGTAGCTCTTTCAACATAGTTTCGAGTTCTGCTGCTGAATGTGAGAACAGTACTATGTCATCTGAAAATTTTAAATTTGATAATTTTTGACAGTTTATATTTACACCTCGATTTTGTCACATCAGTTTCTTAAAGATGTCTTCGAGAATACAAGTGATGGGGATATCGGGACTCCGTGTTTATCACCTGTAAGCAGTTGGAAGGGAGGTCCTTCTCTATCTGTTTTGATTCGTGCGTAACTGTGTGTATACAGTTTTGTAAGTAGTCTGATATAGTAATATTCAATTCCTTGTTTCTTCGTCGTTTGAAGAATGTATGATGATGATGTTCTACTGAGTCGAACGCTTTTTCAAAAACTAGAAAGGCAATATATATTTTGAAATTGAATTCTAGTGTTTTATCAAATATTTGGTTTATTGTTTGTAAGTGGTGGATAGTGAAATAACCTGACCTAAAACCTGCTTGCTCAGGTAATTTGTTTTCATCTAATTGTCGCGGATCATCTCCGGGTTATGATCTCGAAAAATATTTTATAAATGTTTCATGAGAGGCTGATTGGACGGTAATTATTTAAGTCAGCTTTGGAACCTTTTTTATGCAACAGAATTATTCTGCTGAACATCCATTGGTGTGGTGTTTCTTCTTTCGTTAGTATGGCATTGAATGGTCTCGTCATTGGCTTAATTATTATGTCCTCTCTGTTTTTCAGATATCCATTGGTGATTCTGTCTTCTCCCGAAGTTTTCCTTGTATCAGTTCTTGCAAAGCTGTTCGAACTTCAAAATGTGAAATGGGGGGAACTTCTTCTACTTAGAGGCTTATGTATTTCCTTATTTGTGTCTCTAAAACATTGATAGAACTAGAACAAATATTTCTATAGAATGCTGTCGCTATTTTAGCTATACCTTTTCGCGAGTGTAGTATCATCTGAATTGTATCCTTGGTGCACAATAACACAAGCAATATGAACTTTCCGTCTGTTACGTCCATAGTAGAAAATGAAGAACATGAGTCCAAATGGCACTCCTAGACCGAATGGCCACAGAGAAATGTAATTCAAATGCATTTGCATCTAATGCATCATACATCAAGCAAACAACGTCTGTACGTTTTGGGACCAGTATCAGGTGTTCTAGCAGCGACAGAAGAGCTACGGACACAAAGGCACAAGTTTAGACAAAGACATTGCGACGATGACAATAGGAAATAATCAATCGATCGAAACACACCAACAGCACGGCGTGAAATTCTAAATACCATGATAAGGTTGGAACTTTCTCAAATGACATGTTTCTACTTTTGAAATTCTGCTTTTCGATATGTCAAAAATGATACAAATCTTTATTTTATCAAAATGTTAGGTAGTGAGGTAACGACACCTGTAGTGGCCATTGCGTCGGTAGTGGGTGCTTCAAGCACAGACTTTTAAAAATAAGAATTCAAGCCTTCAAACTTTCAGAACATGGAATTTATGTCTTATAGTTGTGAGGATTCAAAAAAAGATAATTATTTTCACTTATTCAATATGTAAAGAATGAACTGAAGCATCTTATCACTGGTATTGAGATAATGCAAAATAAAGCGGTACTATTTTGTATGTACAAGTGTCTCAAAGAAAATGTTCATAAGAGTTCAGCTAGTATTATAAATTTGGGGCGGATTGTAATGAAATGTATTTTTTTGTTTTCGCTTTACATTTTACTATAGACTTACCATTTCATGTTATGACAAAAGTAACCGTTTATATATATATATATATATATATATATATATATATATATATATATATATATATATATATATATATAGAGAGAGAGAGAGAGAGAGAGAGAGTAAGTCATTTATTACCTCTTTCAATAAGTCATCATCGACTTTAATATCATTTTAATGGCAGCTACTACAAATAATATGTATGAGATGCAACAAATTCTCCACAAAATTACTCAGTAGCCTATTCGATTTCTTCGCTCAAAAATTGTATTGTCAACCGTTGTAAGTATGGGTTCTAATTAAGGTTCCTGTGACGCCTATCAGCGCCATTGTCGGATCAGCCGATTTCGGGATAACTAAAGAAAGAGATTTCCCGGTAAAAATCTGGTTTTAATAAATTTTTTACGTTATTTTTCTTTGATATCAGGGCGTATTAAAAACATTTTAAGAGCATTTTATTGATAATTTTGGCGAATTTTTTAGGTCCCTTAATTATAACGCCCCTTAATTATGACAAAGTAAACGTATCAAATAATACGAGAAAAAATGTTCTGGAGTGTCATCACTCGTTTACATTTAAGTATTTTTTTAAATTCTACTTTTTTCTGGCAAACTATTATACGGAATAGTGCATGAAATATAAAAGGGACTTAAATATCCACAGAAATTCATTTTTAAAAGCCTCCCTCCTCCCCTACGCTCCACTCATAACAACATTGAGCAAAAATATAAATTGTGGATGGAATTCACCTGATTATTTGAATAACGTGATCACAGCATGTGAGAAAAGTCCCCCACTCAAAGAACCGCATGCAGGCAGACAGGAAGGCAGATCGGGAAGGTGCAGCGCCTCCACCGCCATCCACCTAGCATCGGCCGCAGATTCGCCTGTGGTCCGCCGCTTAGAGCCCCCTACGTGGGCTCCGCCGTGCTGCGTGGAAGAGGCAGGGCCGAGGCGGGGGTGGAGGCGGGGGCGGAGGCGGGGGCAGAGGCGTCGGCGGGCTGGGCGGGGCGGGGCGTGGCGTGGCAGGGAGGGGCAGGGGGCTGCCGCTCAAAGGGGCTCTGATGAACCGGGCAGACAATCCTCCGACCGCATTCAGTCGAGTACTGTTGCGCTGCGGCTGAACCGCTGGCGGAGCGCTAAAGCGAGACTCGTGTTCCACGGGGGTTCCGAAATAAACGGCCGACCGCCCCTGCTCCCCCTCCCGGCCGCCCCCGCCACACCCCGTCCCCTCACCGCCTTGCCACCCCGACCACGCGCGCGCGCCGCCCGCCGCCGTCCGCTCCCGCCCTCCGTTAAGCCCGGTTTACACTGGGACATTATACCGACCGACGGGTTAGAAGACAGCGACGGGATACGCGTAAATTAACCCGTACAGTGTACGACACAGATCACAAGACACGGTGCGCGCCGCGCCGTCCGTGGGGCCGGTGCCTCTGCGCGCTCGCCCGCGCTTATTGTCTCGCGCAAATGGAAGCCGGCGACCGACCGACCGACCGACCGACCGGCAGCGATGCATCTGATTTCATTGTTGCCATTGTATTGACGGCAAGGACGAAATTGCAGGCAAACTTTCCGCGATGATTCGACGTCACGTTCGGTCGCCAGTGAACACGGCTCGCCGGAGGAACAAGAGTAATAGGGTGACGTGCAACAAAGGTACAACTTACAGTGGGATGTTTGGTTGTGCTTGTGAAACCAATTAGCCCACGCAGAAGCGTAGGCTTCGCGAGGGCGGAATATTTGGAGAATAATAGCGGCGAAACCCGAGCATCTCCTCCACTGATTGTACTCCTACGGTGGATTTGGTCGTCAGTTACGATTTGAGTAGGTATTTGTAAACATCTCTTCTGCAACGCGCATAATCTCCGATCATTTCATAGAAAATTTTCACCCATGAATTGTAAAGGAAAGTGAGTTGTTTAATAAATTCAATAAAGTATAATAATCATTTGCTGAGTCTCATAACTCTTAAATAACTCCTAAGAAATTTTGAAAAATCTTCCAATTATTACCTAAAATAGTAATCATGCACATTCATGCTTCGATTTCTTTAACGTGGCGCCTCATGGCTACGAGCTGGAGGAAGATGCGGACAATGGCATCCAATCGTGATCTTCGTTACGATTTAAATTTTTGGATTGGAGTTACCGATTGGATTATAATGTCCCAGTCTCTTTCCAGCTCGTGACCTTGAGGCGCCACTTTAAATAAATCAAAGCAGAAGAAACAAATAGTATAAAATATCTTACTTCACAGAGTACTTGGCAAGTAAGTAAAGAAAATTAAAACAAGCCGTACTTCTCTGATGGGAGTTTAGTTAGGGAACTTACCAAAAAGCGCAATAAATATTATATAATGTTCATAGAATAAACCCTTCTACATCACGAGAGGAAACCAAATAAAAAATCCTACAAATCCAGTCGTACGGTGGTTAGCTCAGTGGTTTCCAAAACACACGTCTGTAGGTTCAGAATGGGCTGAGAGAGGCAAACATATTTTCCTTGCGTGTATTAAAATACTTCTTTCTTATTATTTGCAACTTTGATTAGTCTGTAAATCAATGTATACACTGAGACTCGCTCCTGCAAACGTATGTATTAAGAAAACTATTCCAAAAATAATCAAAAAATCATTAACAACTTACTAACCTTTAACTATTTAATCACCTATTCATATTTACGAAATTCCGTTACGTCACTTTTTAACTTAAAACGATAAAGAGTTTTAAATATAAAACACATAGCCATCTCGTCATAATCATAAATAAAAGACAAAGGAATGCAAAATTAAAATTTAATAGCCGTCGTTAGCGCTATTGGAATGACTTTCTCCTTCCAAGTTCGCGTAGTCAATTAGGGCTGGGGGTTGTCGAATTTTCAAAGGGCGAAAAAATTCTGTGTGCCAAATTACTCACGAGCGTATAAGAACTTTGTATAAATGACCAGCAAAGTCCCACGTTTTCCGTCCTAATGAGATCCCACATTCCCCCAGCCAGAAGACAACGCAAGTAGCAAATAATAAATATGACTGACACCGTTGCTGTGTCGATTGCAGGTGGCGGATAAATCTGTGAAATATCGGTTTCTCTGGGAGCCCATGGGCTGTCAGATACGAAAATTTCAACATAATAGTCGGTGTCAAGGGTAGGCCAAAGAAAATTATCGCTGTACCCGAGAATCTGACGACAATAACTCCATGGATAAATACATCGGTCGAAAATCCTTACGACCGTAAGCATCGCAATAGTGGCAGCTAATTCATGAGACTTGGCCAGGGGAATAGTGTAAATTATTTTTGTGAGCCGACATTTCAGAAAACTGTTTTCTCTACATTTACGCTGAACATAGTTCATATTAAAAACAATACAATGCTCTGTTAATTACAGATGATGTGGGTTTGCCAGATGTTCCCGCGCAAATAACCCATAGATTACACATATTACAAATAACCCACAAAATTCCACGTATGTATTTAGCTCCGATATTTCTTGTGTGTTTGTGAATATTTGCTAACGTTTTTTAATCCACACGTTGTTTCTTATTAGTTTTATGTACAACTCCGATTAAAATAAATCTTCCGAAACTTCTGCAGACAAATAATTAGGAATATATTCTACTGACCAAGTCCCAGCAACAACCTGTCCCAACCATAAGATTGGTATAAATAATTCAATGTAAGCAATGTCAAGGGTAAATTGTTATATCGGAACTTGTTTTGGAATAGACAAGGGACCCTAAGAAGTAGAATTTACAAAATAAATTAAAGATTTGTTAAATTATTGACAGACTACTATTTGTTTCCAAATACAAACTTTGGCAGCTCAGATTTTAGTAGTTGGGTTAAAATATTTTTCTATATTTGAAACAGAGAGTTATCACCTACATTAGTAACCATATTTATCGTTCGTGCCATTCTCATTTACGTATTTCACAATAAGCATTGATAAGACTATATTTTAAATAAATGGATGTATAGCATTATCATGTACAACGAGACCTAACATATTGAAGAGTGCCCAATTTTGTCTCAGAATACCTGTCCTGCATTTCAAGGCAACACTGCTGCGCCTCTGACCGGGAGGTCCTAGGTTCGATTCCTGACGGTGGCAGGATTTTCGACACTAGCTCCTCAGCTAGGTCGAATTCAGTCTCTGTCTGGAGGAGAATTCTAGCGGCCGGCTGCTCTGATCGGTAGTTTTCCGTGGTTTCTCCGATCAACACCAGGCGAATGCCGGAGCAGTACCCTACCAAACGGGCCACGGACCGCGCGCGATCTGTTCTTCCCCTTCCCTGTCCTATCCTCTCCCCTTACACACACACTTACACTAACATGCACTACACTACCACATTTCCGGGAGACCGGTCGGGAGTTTAGAGCTTGTCCCGGCTCGGGCGGTGCCCCGCTGGTGGCAGAGTCCTGGTTAGGGGGAAACCCCACTAGCCGAAAGTAGGTCGGTGCCGGATCTCGCCATCCAGCGAGGGGAAAATCACCGCCATCTCCCGAGAAAAAAACATTCACTACACTAACGGGACTAATTATCGAAGCAGCGCCCGGAAACACGAAAAAATCAATCAATCATTCAAGGCAACAACTGCCTTTTGCCGCTACAGTGTCTCTGGCACGGAGGTCCTATAGTTCGAAACCCGAAAACGGACGATATACGACACTAGCAAGATGGTATTCAGCTATTGTCTGAAGGAGAATCCTAGCGGCTGACTGCTCTGTTTGGTAGATTTTGGATCTCCGATCAATGGCAGTTGTATGACGGAGCAGTACCTTAACAAGCGGCACGACTGGAGAATGTGCGGCCACGAAGAGCGTCTATCACCCTTGGAAACAGCCAAAAATTGCTGAGCTAGGTCAGTAGGGGGATTGAGCGACCACTTCGAAGTTATTTTCACGAAGACACTATGGGGCAATTTCCCCAAAGCGTTGTCTTTGTGAAAGAGCAGACATGCTGTCTTTGAGGGCCGTTTTCCTCTCGATGATGGAAGGAGCTTGTTTTTCGAAACAGTTCGCACCTGACACCGTTGTGCCTTTTGGAACCCAATGAGTAAGGATTACACCATCAATGTCACGAACCATCTTTTCTTTTGCACTGGCACTTACCCGAAATGTTTGGGGTAGTGGTGAATGTGAGTGCTTCCTTTAAGCTGACTGGCGTTTCGTTTCAGGTTTGTAAAACGTCATCCATGTCTCATCCACTGTCACAACTGCTGAAAAGGAAGTCCCTTCATGGCGTCATTTCATGTCATCACGACTTTCGGCCTTTTTTGGATTATCACATCCACGAATGAACTTCCTTCACATTCATGATACCATCACCGCACGTCTCACTCATCTGGCAATGAATTTCATTGGGAATCACATCACGGAAGTGAAGAAAATAAGTGACTACTGGCTATTCCTTCAATGACAACGTCGCCATTTCTAGTATCAAAATCTCTGCTCGCTCTCACCGCAGCCGCTAGAACTCTCTGAACAGTACAGAACTGCCATCTCAGTCACACATATACAAAAAGTGCTCGCATATTTTAAGCTAAATCTATTTGTACCCAGTCCTGAGAAAAAATCTGAAACCTTACAACTTCAACGCATCTCGTATAACTTGTCCCTGCCCGTGAGCGTTGTGTCATTGCTCAACACACCTCTCAGACACCAACAAAGCATAACATACAATTATTCTTAGTGCTTGAATTCATACTATGTTTTGCTGGATTAATACACAGCGGTTAAACTGCAAATGTACCTTCACAGAAACATATAGCAAGCGCGATCTAGAATATGACATAAGTGCATGGTTCAATTGGCAAAGGATATCATGCCTTTTTTTTTGATTTTCCTCACACTGACTTCTGTCTTCCTCCATGTTTCCTCTTCGTTCAAAATGCCTCCATTGTTTTCATCTTCCTTTCTAATTATCCGCAATTTTTAAGTCTATAGGAACGCGTTCCATAGATGTTCCTTAACATGTTAAGACATGTTATTATCGAATAATGAATAAATACTGATTTATTAATGAAACATAACTCTCTTCGCCTTACTTCTACGACGCGCCTCCAAACTGTGAGGTTCGGGCCTACGGTCTACAGAATTTAATGGGAAAATACGTCTGCGAGCCCGAAGTGCATATTTGTTTGGACCGTCTGCAGAAAAGAAAAGGAAGAAGGAAAAGGGTTCGCCCGCAAAGCGCCCTTAAGCTGTTTGCAGAGCAGCTTCAGAGGAAGCTTAAAACACGAGCGTTCCGCACGCCTCCAAAAACTGGAACGGAGCGCAAGTTTGCTTACAATTTGGCTCATGGTGGACCGACGCCGTTGTCTTTACGAGATGAGGTTTCTGCTTTCCGCGAGAAGCACAAGGCGAAAGTTTCTGTACTTGTATAGGAAATACGGGAGTATCTTAAGAAATGTCAAAGATGACACGGAAATTCCGAAGACCTAATCATATTTTCGATTTTACTTTAATTTCCTAAGGGACAAAGGTAATAAGGAATTCAATGTCATCCTCCATCCGATTTCAATTCGTTGAGAAGGCATGAACAATGGACTAGGTGGGAAGAACAACGAAATGTGCCTACATTGATAGAGTTACCGTTTTATGTTCTTACGAAGGTACTTGCTTTAAAAGAAATTTTGAAAATACGTTAAATTAATAAAAGGCATTTACATCTGTTGCAGTACAGCATCAATACAGATTAAGAGGAAGCGATATCAAACAATATTCGTGAAGAACAGATCAAAGATTATCAACATTCATTTTTACCAAATCTTGGAAATCGGAGACGCGAAATACACGATTATATGTAGACTTTAAAATTAATATGAAATGTAAGCGACATGGCTATGGGAACACACAGACTTATTCAATTTATGAACACCAGATGAAGGTCACCTGGCAATTGGATGCATAATGAACAGCTTCACTCTATCTCGGGAACAAGTTATCAGTTTTCCCATTCAAATCTGGTTTAATTACTGAGTATGGAAGATCGAAAGCATTAGAGCAATTTAATTAATAGAATAGAGTAACAGGAAATCCCTGTGTTGGAGTGATCGAATAGATATGTTATTAAAGATGCACCGATTTATTCGACATTAATTAATTTCACAATAAAATTATTTATATTAACTCTATTAACAGATATATTACCACAATCGTAAAACACAAGGAAGACATATTTTACTGGATTTCTTTAGATATGTTCTCCATGATCTGAAACATTTGATCTAGCTTTTACCGTTCAAACTATCACTTCAAGTCGATGGCATTCTGTAAACTCACGCTGGAGACCAACATAATATATTTTGTTTGTGTCTCCGCCAAAGTATTTAGAAAAATGTAGATATAAATGTGTTACAGATGAAAACTTCACTTTTGGGTCATATACCAACGTGCATTGTTATTAGAATGGAGATCTAATTTTTGACCAGGAGCTATAGAATATCGTCAATGTCATATGAGGACTATTTTTACACAATTTCATTTTTCAAGAATGCAGATCCATCTCCTCTCCAATTACAATTAAACCTTTTAATTCGACATTTTCAGTAAAACCGAAACTATATTTGTTGAAGCATTTAAAGCAACTATATTAAAACCGTCATTACAGACAATAGTATGTAAAGACATTTACGGTATATTAAACAATTATTCTTCATCCACATCACTTTCCACACAATTTCCAAAATAATTTTGAAGCTCATAAATAATTGAGACGTTCTTTCCATGCTTAAAAAATACTTAGCGGACATTTCAAGGCAATCACAAATTTCCTGCGTTTTATTGTACGAATTATACTGAAAACCCATTTCTTGTGTAGGTGATTGCCTTGAAATATATGCTTGCGATCACACACATTGATTGTATATTATTATTTATTGGAATGTAATCTTCATCTTCCTCCACATAGATGTTTGTAAATAAATAAATAGAACGCCAACCTCAATGGCCAAGGTAGCTGGAACGTTTGTCGACTCAGCGTCTCTGTGTGAGGGTCGCGGGTTGGAGTGCCGCCGTGGGCGTGGTTATTTGTCCCTTGTTTTTCATGTGTGTTGTTGCGGGAGGCCGCTGACCACAGAAGGAGGAGCCCGCAAGTGGGCCTGGTGTAAAAGTTAAAGGCTCCCACAGACCGGCGCAGTAGATCCGCAGCAGGTGCGGCGCGGAACGTTCCGAGCTAGACGCGGCCACGGAATTGCGAGACGGTTCACACTGGAGCGTCAATTATGAGGCGTTTGGCGTTTGGTGACGTTGGCAAGGTCACTCGACCCAGAGGGGAGGGAAGACTCCCGAACACGGGCGGACTTCCACGAAACTCGAGCTGCAATGGAAAAAACGCGTCTGGCTGCGTAACAAATTTCACCGCCGATTAAACGCTGCCAATCCGTAGCCGCGACACTCGCCTGCCGCACCGGTCTGAACGTGCTCATTAGGCAACACGTGAAGCGAAACCTCCGCTGCGGTCAATCCGCGTAGACTGCGGATCTTCCGCGTCGGTCTGTGGGGGCCTTAATATGTGCCCCCGTGAGGGTCCTAGTGGGTACTCGGCGCGGACAGTTGAAATCGACACCCCCTAAAGCTGGAAAAAGCCGCAGGAAGGAAAAGAACCGTCAGGAGTAACCGCTATCACGCAACTAAGAATTTGCCATTCGTAAGAATTCCTCTTATTTTCAAGAGAACTTCGGTCGCTCCCTATCGCCGCGTAGGCGCCGTTGGCGCTATATCTGTGACTCCAATCGTGTGCGCTGCGCGAGGGTCGTGACATCACGCATATTTCTCAGGAAATCTTGCGTGGCCTACGCGTAAAATGTGGCCACCGTTTCCAAGAGTCCAAATCTTCAAAATTGTTCTGGAACAAATTGAATACTCATTGCTGACTGATACGTTAATTCTCGACACTAGCACATTTTCGCACATTTTCGACACTAACTAGATAGCTACGTCGTATTCAGTCGCTGTCTGGAGAAGAATTCTAGCATCGGGCAGCTCTGATCGATAGTTATCCGAGGTTTCTTCTATCAACACCAGCTGAATGCCGAAGTGGTCCCTTAACAAACAGGCCAAAGATCGCGCGCGATCTTGCCTTCCACTTCCTTGTCCAATCCTCACCCCTTTAATACATACCCTTACATTTTCATGCACTACACTGCTACATATAGAGAAACCGTGGTGGGAGATACCTGGATGGGGAAAACTCCAATAGCCTACAAGTAGGTCGGCGCAGGATCTCACCATTCAGCGGGGAAAGCTCACCGCCACCGCCAGAGGAACACATGCACTACACTTGATGACCTTAGCCGTTGAGGCGCCCGAAATCACTAATCAATCAATTGAGTCAGGTTGATTGATTGCGTGAATCGCCGCCTCCTAGCAATTCACGGCTCAATCACCCGGGCGATAACGTTGGAATCCGCACAATTGTTGAGTAGACGTACGGTAAAATTAGACTCGTAAGTTGGAAATTCGAGGGCCATCTTTTTTCAACCTCTGATGGACTAAGATAAGAGAAAAGAAAAAAATGATTTTTTTACCAAACGTTATTTACCAACGCGGTTACATTTCTATGTATTTGCCGCTACAGGTGAAGATACAGGAATTTGGCTTACCTTTGAAAAAGCTTTTCGATACCTTATTCGTCGAACATTGCCACCGCTGATGTAAGGTGGTCCTGAAATATGCCTTGAAGCTCCTCGTTGGTCTACAAGCTTTAGCCTTTAAGCCAATTCTTCAATTCAAAGAAGAGATGAAAATCACTTGCCGGGCTATATGCTGAATGATCAAGCATGACCCTACTGCTCCAGATATTGTTTGTTTACGGCCGCACAGTGTCAAGAATCTCTAGAAGCCACCATTCCTTACACTGCAGATTCGGCTCATTTTTTGGCGAATTGTTACTGCATTATTCCCGTTTGTTGTAAAAAGTGGATAGCACTATGCAGCTGGCCCCTGTCGGGAGCGTCAATGTACCAGGCTGATACTATCACTCTTCTTTGCACCTTCAGCCCGTGTTCAATCCATGAGGAATTCGTGGAGGGCAACTCCAGCTTTCCGCAGGTTTTCTCAGTGTTTTCCCGTTTCCGTTGCATCTCATTCCACCATTTCTCGCTCATCATTCCTCTAACCATTATCATTATAATCTACTCATTAGATCACGTATGTATTTGAATGACGCCAGTACTTGAAGGGTCTCTAAATTTAAATAAATTAAATATATAGATTTATTAATACAACTGGAGGGAGCTAAGAAAGACATGAACAATAAAGAAGAAAAGAAATGCAGAAGAAAAAGAAAGACTTACTTACTCTAGTACTTTGTGTTCTGCAATTAGTCAATGTGCATAAATATACATAAATAATGATATTTATAAATAAATAAATAACGAAATGGATATTAAACATAAATGAGTCGCAGTCTCATCACGTAAATTTATTTTCTTCGTACAGCTTCCAATATCCATCCTCTACGGGACCATTCATCTTTTTTCCTCGATCTTCGCTTCTTGATACTCACACCGTGAACTTTACCAATGTGAAAGTTACCTCTCTAACGTAATACGGCGAGGACTAGAACTTTGGATTAACTGCATATGTGGTGTAGAGAAGCATAAGGTCAGAACACACGTAGAAAAGAAGATAAATAATAAGTGCCAATCTTTCTCAAAGATTTCGTGAGCAAATGTTGCTTTATTAACCCCTTTGTACTTGAAAGCGTCCTTGTAGCTGCATTAGGTCTTCCGGCTTTCTTAGGCTCCGACGGCAACTTCGTGAATTTCCGGCTGCTGCCGAATACACCGCCGCTCTAGACTCGCATGAGAAGCTGCTCTGCTCTGCCCATCTCATAGTGAAGCTGCGAGCGATAACGAGAAAGAAACGATAACGAGCTCGTCACCGCCAACTCCGTCTCTTCCTCTGCCGCTATCACTCCCCGGCATGACTATCGCTACCTCTGCTGTGGCTGCCGCTCTCTCTACTACTGTCACTATTTTCGCCGTAGCCACCGCCATCGCTTGAGCTGTGACTGCCGCTCCTGACACTGCCCCTACAATTACCACCGCCACATTCACACCCACCGCAGCAGTTACGATGGGTCAGAGCAACAGCTGTTGCGGATTTGCGACACTAGATATCTAGGTCGAAATCAGCTGCTGAGAGAGAAAATTCTAGCGGTCGGTTATTATAATCGGTAGCTTTCTGTGGTTTCTCCAACCAATACCAGGCGAATGCCGAAACAGTAGTCTAACAAACGTATCATGGTCCGCAGGACCATCCCTTCCTCATCCTTATCCCCTCCACCCCATTATACACACACACATACACTACGCTAACACACTTGTCCCGGCTGGGGCGATGCCCCACTGGCACAGACACCATGAGGGGGAAACCACGCATGCCGAAGTATGGCACTGAATCTCAAGCTCCAACGAGGGAGGAACACTCTCACCTCTCCTAATAACACGCACTACACTTACAGATGTATTTCTAGAGCTATTTACGCGTTTGTAAAATAACCAGACAATCGAAACACAACGACTGCTGTCACAGTAGACCCAGCCACTTCTACCAAATCTACTATTACCCCCACGACCCCTAGAGGTGTTATCACCGCAGGTAAAGCCACCATTGTCACCACCGTTGGCACAGCTACCTTGACAGTTCTCTCAGACGCTGCTGTCAAGGCCGTCACCACCACCTCCCGCCCTGTCACCGCCGCCGCTGCCTCCGCCCCAGGCCCCGCGGCGGGCGAGGGGCGGGGTCGAGAGTGAGAAAGGGCGCACGCGGGGCGCATAAATTAGCAGGGCAGACCGCGCGCCTCGCGAACATCCGCAATTTCCGGCTGCGTTCGCGGGTGTCGCGCGCACCCTCCTCCTCCCCCTCCCCCACCCCTCCACCCTCCCCACCCCCTCCCCTCGCTCCCCCGACCCCAGGCGCCGCGTCATTTCGCCTCCAGGGCCACGCCTCCAATTCCCTCTCAGACTGGGGCTCGGTTTCCCCTCTTAGTCGGCCGTTTCCTTGCGTTCGCGTTCGCGCGGTTTGCCGGCACAAGCCCGCGGCCCAAGGCAACTTTTCGCGGGCACAAGCCCAGGCAAAGGGAACGGCCCTTGCACTCACATTCACCCGTTCAAGCACTTGCTCACACGCATGTACCACGTCTCCATTATTTCCATCTCGTAAAGCTTACATTAGCCTTGACAATCTTAATAGTACATAACAATGGATGTGTGATTCCACCTTATCTCTGGAATACGTGGAGATATTTTAACCACATTTTCCACGAATACTTTTAAGTCACCATGGCAGGGTATCTTGAGATTCAACATGTTGCCTCAGGATATCTTGAGATTCAACATGTTGCCTCAGAATTGGATTTTTTTTACAAAAAATCTTTAATTTGGTGTAATGCAACCCGTAATGCATGAAGGTATTTAAGGATTGCGGATAAGCGCTGTAGACTGGGGCATGAACGTGGCGGGGCAAGACGGAACGGGGTGCGGCAGGGAGAGGCGGAGCGGGACTGAATGCGAATCAGACAGGGGCAGGCGTAGGGTGGGGGTCAGTGGAGGAGTAGGGGCTGGCGGGTAGAGTGGAGGGAAAGCAGGGGGAACGGTACGGGAAGGCCGGGGGCGGAGTGGGGCGCGGCGGAGCGACGCGGAAAGAGATGAAAATAAAATTACTTCCCTTTTACTATAAATTGAATCCATTCCTCTTCCTGTCTGATTGTTGATTGTTATACTATTATTATTGTCGCTAACCCGATATAGATCCAATAACGGACGCAGCTGAAATTCGTATACCGAGACGATAGCCGAGTTTTTTTTAAGAAGTCTGTTATTGTGATATCGGTCGTTTGTCGTACTTTTTGTAACACTTTTGTCGTTTGTCAATACTTTTCGTAAAACTTCATTATTACAAACTTCTCCTTGAAATAAGAAATGTTTACTTCAGTTATGAGTTTTCATACATCATCGTTTGGTACAATTAATTTGTTTGGGTTGTTCTCAATGAACGGTGGATTCTTAAAATCCTTAACGGACATCGGTCATTAAGGGTGGCTTTTTATTTCTTCGGATGGTAGCGTTATGTCGATATAACAGTACAGTATTACGAAAATTAATACTCGGGCTATTAAGGTTACTTAAGATTGTCAGTATATAAATTGATCAACAAGTTGTCGTAAGTCTGACAGTATCCCCCTTCGCGATAGCTCATCACATTCACTATAAGTCAATAACTGTTCATGTACGTCTTTCTGCACCTTAACCAACCAGTTGAAATATATGATTTTATATAAACTTTGATGAAGAGAAATACTGTACGCTCTTTCATTTATTTTCTACAAAGCATTTCAGTATAAATGTGCATTTAAAATTACAAATTATGTTAACTTCGAAATATCAAGTACCAAGAAGTAAATGAAAAGTAATTCGATATCAGCATATTATTAAATAATTCTTGTGGTCTCGCATCTCTGCAACCGATAAGGAATGCGACTACAAACATAATTCTGAACATATTTTCATCCATCTTCGTTACAATAACTAAGCGATACATTTACCATAACGAATGTATTTAAAAAAAAATTTGTGAACTTTCTTCAGTCCAGAGAATTGTTTAATATGACTTCAAAAAATCATTCGAATGGTTTATGTTTAATCTCGGCATAATTTGTCCAAGAAATCCTTTGTATTGTCTCCCCTTAGTAAGCCTTCTTTTCCCACTAATTATCTCCATTATTATTGTAAGAGTGTGTGGCCTACTTACTTTAAATAAATTATTTAAAATGAGTGATTACATTCCCTTCCATTGGAGTCCCTACAATGTTTATTGAATTTTCTTATCACCACAAGACTTCCATCTTCATACTCCGTGTTATTGTTAGCGAAAGTTGCTACCAATAACTATGGATTTGTTAATCGGTTCCTCCTTCGATGGATGATGAGGTCCAGCGTCGATCTGCTCATCAGCATGCGGGGGATTTACCTCCAAGTATCTCCCTAACTGAGCGCCGCCCCAGTCGGCAGAAGCTCTAAGTTCCGATTGGTCTCACGACACGTGTGGTTGTGAAGTGCATGCGAGTGTGTCTAAGGGATTGTAAGGGGTGAGGATAAGATTAATTTTCGGGAACACGTTTCCCATCCTCACTGGGATATATAACAATACAAAGAGAATATATAAATACATTAAGGAATGGAAGTAAAAAAAATTAAAAAATCTTTATTTCTTCATTCATATTTATATTCAAATCCATTTATTGGTCACACTAAGTTCACCCATCAACATTAGATTTCCAACAATGCTCCAGCCATATACGACCGAAGAAACGTTATCTCTGTTGAGCATATTTTCAAATGTCCTAAATATGAGACTGGCAGACTAAAATACAAACTTAAGTCACCAACTGTGGTGCTAAAAGCCAGGCAATTGTGTAACAAATTTATTAAATTCCTGAAAGAAATGAAACTGTGCATCCTAATATTATTAGAAATCAAACTCCACAGCCAAGTATTCCTGAAATAGTATTTAGAGTAAAATTCTACTGTTATTGTAATCTAGAACTGAGCTCAATCTGTGTAATTTAATTTAATTAATTTAATTAAATGCACCGATTTAAACCAATAATGTAATGTAAGGATAAGTAATGTAAGGAATGAAGTCGCTAATAAGGCAAGTCGTTGATGAGACCTAAAATAAACATATTACCTATCAAATACATCTTATACCTATGTATCTATTATTTATCTATTTTCTATTTTGGTAATAATTATCTATTTTCTATCTATCTTGGTAATAATTATCAATCTATTTTCTATCTTCTAATCAGCCTATCACTCTACCCATCTATCTATCAACGTTTGCTCCACGTGTTCCGTCTTTCAATGCTCCTCGCCTCTGCTGCGTGGGCAATGGCTTCCACCCTCTCGTGGGGTGGGGGCGTGGCGGGCGTGTGCGCGACAGGAGAAATTCCAGTCCGGGGAGGGGGGTGGAGGGGGTGGAGGGGGAGACCGTTCGAGGCTACGTATCTGCGCCGACGCCCCTGGCCGTGCAGATGAAGAAACGACCCGCAAAGGAAATGTAATTAAAATGTGGAAATAATTCTCGGGGCTAAAGGGGATTTTAGTTGGCTTTTATGACGCTGCATCCAGTGTGTTGATACGCATCGGGCATCGTTGACGACACTTTCGGGCGCAGTTTAGTACGGAGGGAGAATTTAACGTCGCGCTTAAAAAGGGGGTTTACGCGTTATTCCAAAAAGAATTGTTATCTCCTTTTTTAGAACATACCGCATGCACAGCGCTGAAAAAATGCCAGGTTGTTTTGTGAGTTATCTGTTCGTGTTTCAGAACAGGTTGGGTTATTATTTTCCTCGTGGATGATGGCAGCGAGTTCCCAAAGAAAAGAGGATAATTACGTTTGATGCTTTCTCAACATTATCGCTAGTATGAGTATAACTCTCGCCACGTTGACGTATTACTGGGTATACTATATTTTGAAGATAAGTTATGTATATTGTTTTTTGTACAGCATTCCAGAGAAAAATGCAGGCGATGGCGACAGACGGATGACAAGTGACATAAAAAAACGCATTAACTTTTAAGCAGATATTCTAATTGCGTTTGATGATCATTTGATTTGAAGAATCTCAAGAAATATATACGAACAATGAACTATTGCCTTAAGTAACCTGATTTCGTTCATCTAAAAAGGATACAATAAGAATGTATATTTCTAGTTTGTTTTGTTTTGGTGTATTGTAGTAAATTTATTCTGATCACAAATATGTAGATTTGTTAGAAGATTTTTTCCATTTATTCTCTAAAAATATTACATTACTTATGGGTTAAAAACCATGTATCTGTTGTCATTCTACTTTCGCATTTAATAATGTTTCATAATACTCTGATAATACTCTAATGCTACAATTTCCTACATTTTATAAAATTCAGCAAATATTTTCTTTGCGTGCACATCATTTTTCTAGGCAATGGATTATACTGCTTTAATTAAGATTTAATGAACTCTTGTAGATATTTTATGTTTTTGCTTCCAGATATTTAGATATTGGTTTTCGCCTTCAATTGATTCATATATTAACACCGAGATTTTCATTTGGTATACTGACCGCTGGAAAGTTACTAGTGATTCTCTCTGTCAGGGGTGGTATACGCAATGTAAAATATTTGTCAATGTCAGGTACGTATATTTTTATTGCGAAAACACAACATATGTTCTCGGGATGTACAGGGACAGTTCTCCCACATCTATAGTCTTTCATGAGATATAAACTGTTATATCTGAACCCATTTCAGGTTTCCTTTTTTCATCACTCTGACATGAGTCTTTGTCGGAATTGTGTATGGACAACGAAACTAGTACCTAACTCACATATGTTAATGTGCCACATTACTCTCTTAACATCACAGTTACCAGTGAGTTTAGTGGTGGATTAGTAATATAGCATGTCCCTGCAAAGCTTGTAGAAAAGCAATGTAGCATTGTGTAAACACTGACAGAATAATCCAACCTCTAAAACGTGCCAGTAATTCATTTTGTCTCCGGCAGTTACACGAACCCTTTTTAGCTGAATCGAAGCTCGAACCTCGTGAATAACAGTGACTGCATAATCTTATTAATCCTATAATTCTTGCTTTTCGATCAATCACATTTTGTGCTGAAAAAAATCAACACAAAATATTTATTGCTTGAACATTTTGATTTTTTCCGAAACAAGCATTAACTTTTTGTTTCTATTCCATACAGATATTTGTCTAATAGTAGATCTACTCGGAGACTCGGATAAATTATTTTCGAAGACATTTAAACTTCAATGTTCCGTTGTAAATTTCCAACAATGTCTGCAGTCGCAAGAATGTAAATATATATCTGAAAGCAAAAGTCCAGTATAAAAGAAACTGCAACTCGACAGAGAAGTAGAGTCGTGTTAAGGAATGATTTCTGTATCCAAGTCACACAAAATAATATACTTTTCAAACCAAAGAACTTTCGCAATCATGGTAGCATTGCCTTCCGCGGCCGAAGTCAGTAACTTCATGGCTGTCCCGGAGACGCCAAGTATTAGGCAACATTGGCACCTGCGCCTAGGTCGCGGCGTCTCCCGGACAGCCATGTAGCTGACACCAGCTGCGGGAGCCTACGCTCTCATGATTGCGAAAGTTCTTGGGAGTCCGGGAGTAGGGCGTCTCCCGGACAGCCAAGTAGCTACCTTCCGCAATCATGCTCAATTTCTTAACAAAATTCAACTAATGTCAATTCAACTAACCTCAAGAAAGCATAAAAATAGTTAAAACCCAGTAGTAATGTTTTAAGTTCAAGTAAGTAACCTTGGATTATTGCTCTAAATGCTAGAAGTTCGAAAGAAAAACTTATTTCTGAAAGAATATATAAGATGTTTTCAGACTTCATGTGCTGTGAATATTTAGTTCTACTCTGTGCACACATCTTAATAAGTCTAACTAATTTTTATTTTAAAAGGAAACTCTCCAAACTTGCACTTCATATTTTAACTTTAAGGCGTCTTTTCTCCATTTTGTGACATTGTCAATTATCTGATTTTACCCGTCTGTGTCGTCATGGAGAAAAACACACAGACATTTACAAGTATGTACAAGTTTATTTACATGTATGTACAATAACCAACTTCTGCTCCGAACCTACACACTTGTATTTCCCTGTGGATACCCCACATAGCTAGGGGAGCCCCGACTCCTCTGATGCTACTCCCGCGCCGCTACCGTGACCTCGTCACCCGTGCACTAGGCTCGACACGCTCCAGCCTAGGCGTAAAGTTTTGCGCATCGCGCGAGGTTTCCAGAATAAATCCCATCGTCTGAGCTCGTCAGCTCGATTTTACACCAGAGTGAAGCCGTCACGTGACCGTCCTAGGTGTGGGAGGGAGGCTCGCGTCTACCACGTGACCTTCCCGGTCAAGCTGGCGTCCCCTTGTCTAAATGTATCCCAAAGCCGGGGCGCCAGCTATTCATGCCCGCAGGTATGCGATACTTCCGCTCCGCCTCCCACCCACGACCGCCACCGTGACGCTACAACAACCCATCACTTTATATAAATCCATCACTTAATACAAATCCATAATCAGACCCTTAATGTTATACGCATGCCCTGTCTGGACTAACGCATCTGCTACTACCATAAATAAATTACAAATAATACAAAATAGATTTCTCCGAACCCACGCTCCATGGTTTATATCCAACAAACAAATACACAAAGAATTGAATATAACTTCCGTCTCCAAATACATAGCCCATTCTATTCAAATATCAACTCAATACCACACGCCATCCACTACAACCTGGCCTCAACAGACCATACTCCAACACGCATAAAAAACCGTTACCCTTTTAACGCCTTCCTAACTTCCTTATTTTCCAACAATTGTGAACAGTAGGTGCAGAGTGTAGCTTCCTACCCCTTCCCGTAGTTAGTTAGTTTTTAAGTTTAGGAAATAGGAATAGCTGTAAGCCAGCAATACATATGAAAAAGTAAAATGTTACTGAACTATGTACATCCGAATGGAAAATAAATATTAAATAAAAAAAACATTTACACAATATATAACTTAAACTCACTAGTTTGATTGCTAAAACTTCAAATGAAGCTGGATTGTTAAAACATTAAATGCGTTTAAGGTCTGACATTAAAAAGTTATTGAACTTTCACCCGATGTTAGTTTATACATTTCAGCTTATAATGCGCAGTTTGGCTGATCTGCAAATTTGGGAAATGTACTTTTTAACACCAAAAAAGCACGTAAATGTGACAAAATCTGAGAAATTTTCTCTACTGAAATTTACAGTTTGTACTGTAACTTCCCTTTCGTTATCTAGAGAACAAAATCAACACACACTCTCCAAATCGAAAATGTAAGAAGGTCGTGTCGATATCTCAAAAGAAAGAGGATTTCAGAGAGACGTCATGAATTGCACTTTGTCAAAAACATGAAGGATTTATTTAAAAAAAAAAACGCATATAAATATTCATGTTAAATGCAACCCGCAACTCTCTGCCGCATATTTAATATGTATCATTAACAAACTCCTAAACGAAGGGTTTTAGGACCAAAACTAAAATTTTGAGGTATCTTCTTGAATATTTTAAATTTTTGCTAGATCGCTTGTCGATTCTACTCCACATATTCAGAGCCTGTAGAATCTGCAACTGTATGGGAAATTAAACTAATTAATTGATATTCTACGCGATTGAATTTCACGAGTGTACCTCTTTTCTCACTCATAACGTTAAATAATAATAGTTTTTGTTGGCAAAGGTATATTGTATTGTTATTCATTATAAGGAGACATACAGAACAAGTGACATAAGAGGGTCTTGAAGAAAAAGAATCACAAACTTACAATGGAAATAGAAAAATAGGGAAGAGGGTAAGGTTTAACATGCGAGAGTTCTCGCACGGGTACGCTAGTATTCAATTATTTCTGGATTGATGCTTCGTGAAATTACGGGGTTTAAGCAAATTGCAAGTGAGACAGTTTGTAACGTAGCTTAATTTTTTGAAATAACATTCCTTAAAAGTTTTGGTACATTTTGTATGTTTCTAACGTTGATTAACTGTGATTTGAAAGTGATTTACAAATAAATTGCAATGTGAAAATAATTCGAGCAAATTTTCTTTAAGTCACTATTCTTTAAGTCACAACTTCGATTGTACGAATTTGGAACTCTCAGTAAAATAACCTATCATATCATGAACAATGTTTCTCAGAAACCCTACACTTACAGCAATGACATACCTTAGTCTCAAGACATCCGAAAAATATATATTTTGTACTTTTTCCCTACCCACAGTCATACGCCTCGACCGACCATCAAGATGCCACATTGCCATTCATTTTTAATTTGTCATAAAGTCTTAAAATGACTACAGAATATGTTGCATCACGTACGAGAGAGCGCGGAGCATATTCCTGACAAATGCATTTGCCGAAAATAAGATTAACATCATTATATTAATTCATGGAGAAGCACTGCAACATTGCCACAGTATATCCCCTGAACTCTTGAACAAATACATTTCGCAGAGGTTTCCAATTCAACTGGCCATTCTGTTGATTCGATGTAAGCCTTTTGTATTAAAGGATAATCGTGAATATTACGAGAGTTGTTTTGAGGAAATTGTTTCCAGGAAATCATTTTTCATGGAAATTATTTTCAGGCACTGCAAAGCCGTGGGTGTTCAGTATAAGTGAAAAGAATGTTAGCATCATGTTTGGCACATTAAGCCATTCCCAATTTTTATTTAACGAATAATCAATACTATTGTAATTATTCTAATTCAACTCATGTTTTGATGGAAACGTCATCGACATATAACAGCGTTCACCAGCAGCGCTTACAAGTTCTTTCACAGCCCAGAACGATGAGTGCAGTATTTATTTGAAGAGACGGGCGGCGACACGCCCCCCCAGTCGCTTAACCTCTCACCGACGACGTCCCAGGCGCGGCAGAGCAGTGCCCTCCGGGGATCCGTCTTTTATCGGCGGAATGCCCGCGGCGCGTTGAAGCCGGGGCCGGGGCTAGAGACAGGTCGCTGACGGGGACTTGCACGGAGACAGGGTGCTGGCAGGATGGAGGCCGTAGCGGGCATGGAGGTGAGAGCTAAAGAGGTAGTCGGAAGCTAGGAGTACAGATGTGGGTTGTGCAAGAGGAAGGATGTGATCAGTTTTCGGATGTGAAGGCGAGAGCAGGGGATGAGGGGTGGTATGAACGGGAACGGGAATGAGGGTAAAATAGGCGGAAAGGGAGCGGGAGTGGGAATGGGGTTGGGAACGGGAGCGTGATAGGCAGCGGGAGCTAAGAAAGGAGAGAGAGAGAGAGCAGACGAAGGGGCCAGAGCAGGTGTGGGGGCAAGTAGGAGAGAGGGCCGGAAGTAGGGGTTGAGAGATAGAAGCAAGGGGCGAGAGCGGGAGTGGGGTCCGGGGTTGGGAGGGGAAGCGGAGCACGGTACGAAGCGTCGGGGGGGGGGGGCTGCGCGCTCGGGGCGTTGCGGGCACGGGACAAAGCGGCGAGCGCGCGGGTGCGCGACCCTTCGAGAGCTGCCAGGGGGGCGGCCGACGCTGGTGCGGCGCTGGGCGCGGCAGGGAGGCGGTGAGGGCGTCTGCGGCGCGTAGGTGCGCGCGTCTCGGGCATAGTTCTGCCTCTGGCGGCCGAGGAATGCAGGGTCCCGCGGTCCGGCGGCAGGCGCCACGCCGCCCACCGCTGCCTGACACGGCACGCGCGCGTAGGCGCGTGGGCGTAGTGCGGGAGGATGGGGCAGGCCGGCGGGGCAGTGCGGGCGGGGCTGTGCGGGCCGGGTAGTGCGGGCGGGGATGTGCGGGCGGGGCAGTCCGGGCGGGGCTGAGCGGGCAGGGGCAGTACGGGCGGGGCAGTGCGGGCGGGGCAGTGCGGGCGGGGCAGTGCGGGCGGGGCAGTGCGGGCGGGGCAGTGCGGGCGGGGCAGTCCGGGAGGGGCTGAGCGGGCAGGGGCAGTACGGGCGGGGCAGTGCGGGGCAGTGCGGGGCAGTGCGGGCGGGGCAGTGCGGGCGGGGCAGAGCGGGCGGGGCGGAGCGGGCGGGGCGGAGCGGGCGGGGCAGTACGGGCGGGGCAGTGCGGGCGAGGCAGTGCGGGCGGGGTAGTACGGTTGGGGTAGTGTGGGCGGGGTATGACGGGGAAGGGGCGGCGGGGGCGGGCGGGCGGAAGAGAGGGTGAAAGAGCCGGGAGGGGAGGGGCGGGGCGGGCGATGGGGCGGGCGGGATGCGAGCAGGCGCGGGCGGGCGTGGGCGGGCGAGGCTTGTCGTCGCCAGAGAGGCGGACGGCGCGCTAAGAGCTGCGAGCGTCGGCGACCCTTTGGGAGCACGGAGTTTCAAACGAACGGAGACAGGGATACGCCCTCTAAGGGCAGTTGGTGGGTGTCTCGCCCCCACTCATTCCAAAGTATTTATACTAAGACTATTGCTACACACAAAAAATATATGAAATCTGTTGTGAAGTTTCTGCAATGAAGATTACTAAATTTAAATTGTCACATTATTTTATATTTATTTTTATAAATTAAATTATTGCTCAATTTTAGTGCTTTTAAAATATGAAACTCGTATTTAGCATCACCCTTGTAATCTTATAGATACATTACCACTGCATTCGCTTTTCCTACTCGACCGATACATACCTTCTGTTATTTGCGAAGGAAAATGCTGCATCAATATTTCCACTTCTAAATCAAAATACAAATCAAATCAAATTATGTAATTTAATCATCAATTTCGAACTTGTGTAGAAATATTCTATTTTATAATACGATTTAAATGTGGAAATAGTTGCAGATACTACCAAACTTTCATGTAACTATTGTCATATTCGTCAATCCAAATGAAGGAGAGATTCAATTAAAAATTACGTGAACTTCGATGATATTTAATAAGAATCATAATCATAAACAAATACAATTATAATTTATGCTACATTCTCTGAGACTTCACAGATTTTTCGACACACGTCATTGTAAATAAAATTTCACAAAACCTGACAAGAGACAGCCCAGAATATTTGTCAATTCAAAATTGGTTAGGTAAAAATTGGTCAGTTCAAAATTGGTCAGGTTAGAATTTGTTAGGATTATATCTCCAATTACCAAAAGAATACTCATTCAAAGCATTGTCTATGTATTCTTATTGTTTGGTAAAATATTGCTCTACACAAATTAAAAAGTTAGTAATTTAAAATGTATAACTTAAAATTACTTAATATTTTACCACATGATTACTTCTAATATTGTTAATTAACGTTTCAAAAATTTAGTGTTTTAGATTTGCGTTAGGTTACTAATTATTTTCTTTTGTTTATTGTTTTAATTACATGGTTTCACTAAACATGATTTCTAAAATATATTGGTTGGAAGAAACACAGAATTGTTGTATGGATGATAGAACACATGTCATTATGCAATAATTAGGATTTGCTGACAAACATTTCAAAGGATAATTGGTTTCTCTATTCGCCCAGGGGTAAAAGTAAACTCATTAATGACTGGGAAAACAGAAATCAGATAACACGATCAGACAGCTCCTAGTTTTCTAGTCAATTATTGATAAATTTGCAGAGAGAGAGACGTTGCATCCAATAAGCTTTGGCATGTTTTCGTTTTCTGCATTTCAAGATCTTATAGAATTTATAGTAAAATGTAAAGATTTTTACACAATGTTGATGTATCACTCTGTATATCTCTGACAGGCAGTTTCTCAATTATTTAGGTCTTTGGGTTGACAGAAAATGTTCCCTCTATTGAAACTGAACTATCTTTACAATTCTCTTTTTTGTCCAAGCATATTTGTAATCACCAAGTTCCAATGCGCGCAGAAATTGAAAGTAACCACGCAGTCTCCGACCATGTGTGAGGTGTTGATGGTTTTGCTAGATACCAAAGGACAAAGGAAAAACAAAAAACAATTAAACAATTACGATTTTGTCAAAAATATGAACATATTTGATGCGTTATTCTCCCTTTTCTCGTACTACGCGTACCAAGGCAATTATAATCATTGTGTCACTGCTTCTGATAAAGCTGACCCCATGTGATAACAAAGTTCCGAGAGCGAAACAGCGCGTCATTAAATATAGCCTATATCCATGCTGCGTAATGAAACAGCAACTTTTTGATATTCTTAGTTGTAAAGAAATTTTGCGCTGTATGTATTAGTATAATATGTGACTACAGAATTCGCGAAGATGATTTATGTTAAAATAATTAATTTATTGCAGGGTTACACGAGACTTTCATTTGTTACTATTGAGCATTGTTGTTTGCGAACATCATTTTTGCTGTTGCACGCAACTAGTAATTCATTAATTACTAAAATATGTAATTTGGACAGTGTTAGTTTTTGTGTGTGCACATAGATGATGGGAGGAGATGGGGAAGATTGGAAACTCAATGAAACTGTGTTATAATCTCCCATAGTAAACCTGTTTTGAGTTGTGATCGGCAGTGGGATTGTATTTTTGCTTCAAGATTTCCAACATGATGTAAATTATTGTTCATGTGTGTGAAGGGATTTTGATATTGTGGTTGAATTACGATTGCCATGCGTCAATATCGTTCACTTTTAAACGGAAAAAGGTAATCACTTTTGCAGATTTAATTTTAATTAAATTAATTTATTTATTTCACGTCAAAAACAGATTAAACACTGTGTATGACGTACTAAGGGGAGAAGTGTATTCTGTGCACGTATTTTTACGTTCTCGTATACAGAGTAATATTACGTAGTATAGAGAAAGCTATGTAATGCTGCGAAAAATCGAATGCAAGATTCCAACGGTAATACACGTTTTAGAGTCCCCTGATACCAAAAGTTATTTTTTTTCAAAACGTCATTCAATCCGTCTCTCCGTCCGGCCGTCCACTCGTCAGTCCGTCTGTGAAAACCACTAGCGCCAAAACCATACGTAGGGTTTTTTCAAATTGAAGAAAACCCTGTCCATCTGGCTCAACTCGAAGCTTTGCGATTTTCAAAAACATTCTTTAAAATTTGGGGGTACTTTACATGAAGCCTCTGGATATTCTCAATTTTTTTTCCAAAAACGGCTGCAAATTTTTAATGTTAAATATTAACGTCCCTAAGCAATAAAAGGGGTCATATTACAATTCGTTCAAACGATCGAGGCAATTGGGCGAAAAACCTGATTTATATGGGTATCATTGACCCTACCTTGACCTTGACTAAGGTACAATACTTGTTAACAGCTTTTAGAATTCTTCAGTGCAAATGGTAACTCATACATACCAGTATCATTGTCAAAATTATTTTTTATTTTGATGCTAGGTATAGTCACTGACTGTACAGAAACAGTTACAAGAACACAGATAATCAAATATGGGACACACACATCCTTTGTGAACACACGTTTTTAAATTAAGAATTTGTTTCCCTTTAGAATAAACGGAAACAATAATTTGCCATACAATGTACAGCTACAGGATACTCCAGCTGCGAAAACGAAAGCAGAAAACATATTACGAGGCTCAATTTTTGCGGAGAAAGCCCCAAATTTATGACTTTCGATGAGAACCTGAACTTGAAACATGTTCTTAAGTGGGCGCTTGCCCGTCGAAGGTTTTTCTCAAAGCCGTCCTTTGATCCCCGCCGAAGAAAAGCGAAAGCACGCACCGCCCCGCGCCGACCGCATTTCGTGCCTCGGGCCACCCGCATGCGCCGACTTCCCCTCCTTCCCCGTCCCCAACCCCGCTCCCCCCCCCCCGCCACGCGCCGCCTACCCGACGTCATCGCCAACGCCGCTGCCAGCGACGCAAAGCATACAGCCCCGTTCCCACCGCTGCCCCCACCATCACTCTCGTCTTTGTCATCACCCTCGACATCTCCCTCGCCTCGTCATCTTGTTAAAAGCTTCACCCATCACCTGAACTCACATTATCACTCTCGCCCTCGTCATCACCTTCACCCTTGTAACAGCCCTCGTCTTTGTCATCACCCTCGCCCTCCTCGTTCTCGTCTTTGACATCACCCTCGCCCACGTCCTCGTCATAGCCATCACCTCGACATCGCCATCGACACCGCCCTCGTCATCGCTCTGTCTCGTCACTATCTTCCCCCTTGCCATCCCCATCACACTCGGCATCGCCATGGCCATCGTCCACGCCCTCGCAATCGCTGACGCCCTCTCCACCGTCTCCTCGCCCATGATGCTATCGACACCGCGTTCGCCGCTTCCAAATCACCATCGCCACTTCCGCGCCGTTGCTCTCACGCCGCTGCTCTCGTCCAGGGGGCCCTCAATGGGCGACGCCCTCGCCACCAAACATCCCAATCGCGTTGTCGTTGACTTTTCACAGTAGCCTACACAGTAGAGATGGGCTTAAAAGCGTTTCTTCAATAACTGTTATCACAATAACAGTTAACTTGTAATATCTGTTATTAATAACAGTTGAAAAATAACAGGTCCATGATCAGCAACTTAACATGGCCGACTGCTTAGAGTTAAATCAGTTGTGGCGACTGTTAAGAGTTAAACCACGCAAAACGAATAACGTTGGTAGCTTGTGCAGCTACCTTACGGCGCATGCTTGCACTACTTCCCCAAACATGTTTGGACAGAGAAGCAGCTGATATGAACGAGACTGGATGAACTACCAAAGAAGAATTCATATGATGTATAGCTAATGTGTATAGAATATTACTAAAATAAAAGTGATTCGTATTCGGGTTCTGATTGCAAATGTTCTTTCAAATATACAACTTGTGCACAGTGAAGTGACGAGTGCCAAAAATAATGAGAAACTGTGTATTTGCTTAACTACACCTAAAGTGGTAATGACTGTTGATTATCAAATATTATAATGCGAGTTATCTGACCGTAATTAATTTTATTTTGTCGGACCTAGGGAAATATTAATTGATCTTACATAAGCAGCAATAGGACAGAAATAAGTTAACAATAATATCGGACGGATTTAATTTAAAGGACAAACTTCTTTTTATAGTGTATACAATAAAATATAGAAATATTGTGGCACATGGTGTGTAATAATGACGAATTATGTATTAATGACTCTATAATTTGAACACTGGCTAGTCGCGACTTATTAGCTGCAGGAAAGCTGTTATCGTACAGAATGGTTGCCACAAGAGCTTGTAGTAGTTCAGATTTGGCCCAGTAGATTGCAGTTCTATGAATTTCAACCGATAACAACCAATAACAGGATAAACGAAATAACTGGTATTTTGCGTAAGAGTTACGAGTCGTTAACTGTTAAGAAATAACATTTAGAAGTTAAGGGCACATCCCTACTACACAGTAAGTCGTGAATGGCGATACATCCATTCAGCCCCCCTTCCATTAAACGGGAGTGACCACCGTCTAGAACCCATTTACAACCGCAGCTGCACCTAATCTTAAGATTTTCTGATTTATGAACTTCTATTCCAACATAATAGTCTGAATAGCATTATTAGTTATGTACCCATGTCACATGTCTTCGTATTTTCTTGAATTTCATCCCATTCTGTCATCAGTTCTATCGCCCACCCCACATGTTAATTTTTTTAAAATTGTTTTAATCAAAAATAATTTTTTCGCTTGTGTGGAAATAATAAGCCCTCCACGCATGCTCATTACATAAAATAACAGTCCCCTCCGGTGAGCCTCAGTTCATCGCAGAGAAAAAGGTAGGACATGAAAAATGGTTAACACAGCAGCGTAACTAAGTTTTCCAAGTTAGGTAATTTTTAAGAGTAGCACGACTTACAAGGAAAACATATCAGTAATGTGGATTCCGTACCCAGAAGCAGTAACAAAATCAATTGCCACATGCGGCACCCATTCTCCACTGAGGCATTGTACTTAGCATCCTTACTATCTTTCATTTTCATTATTATTTTTATTTTTTAATTCATTTAGAGAGGTGCACCGACGTCATGAGCGGTACTGATTCTAGGTACGCCTTTGTTTCAACAAGCTTTCATTGGCCAGAGACCGGTCTGGCAAGTGATTTTCCTCGTAAAACAATGGTTTCAAAACGACGTGTCGGGGAAACCTAGAAAGTGCGTCACGAACTTTTGAAATGTTATTCACCCTTTTTCGTTAATGCCTTTCGGGGAATCATTGAAAATACACTTTGTTCCTACCATTTTAATACATATGTTCATTTTAAAGCAGAATGAACACACGGTTATTAAATATCCCCACATATGTCACATCGGGAATTGGCCGTCTACGAAAGATTTCACGTCAGTTTTGAAGGACTTCTCGAGAAAAATGGATACCAATAACAGTGTAATCCCAAATTCCAAATTCTGATTCTAAGAGCATGATGTAATTAAGTTAATGACAGGATTTCTATATCGCAGGATACTGCCCAACATTAAAAACAATGTTGTCAAAATTAAGCTTCTCTGCGATGTTAGCAGAACTGCTAGTACGTTCCGTGAAGTCACGGAAGTTATGCAACTCGAAACACCACGGATTCCTGAACGGGTGACCGTCTGGAAACACCGGTTATTAACTGCGTCGTGCCTCTGGTCGAAGGGATTAAAGGCTTTGACTAACTGCAACTTTACGAGACAAAACACAAAAACATAACACAAGAATACTCAAGATATATGTACACTCATTGTCCAAGAAGGGCTAATGGACGTGTTTGCGAAAAAGACTCAAAACTTTTATTTTAAAAAAATGTTCGTGTTGCAACGTCATTACCATTTTGCAATGTGCATCTGTTAATATTAAATCCTACAATGCAAGGCGGATGTATACACGAGATGTCATGGGCCTTCGACGCCTTCCAATAACGCGCCGCCTCCTCTTGGGCGTTCACACACTTCAATTTACCTCTCACATCCCACTTCCATTTGCCTCTCTTCGTCAGTTCCCATCTTTTCTGATGGTTTTATGCCAGCTGAAAAATGACATTTCAGGCATACAGCACGACCTCAATGCGCTAACGAGCTCCCTCCACATCAAACATATCCGCCCCAATCACGAGAAAGTAAAAAGCAGGATAACTTTCGTTATACAGGGTGAGTCACGTAACTGCACCTCCTGTATCGTATATGGAATATAATTTTGTACGGTTGAAGTTATTGCAATGCAGTTTTCACGGAAGTACATGTGGGAATGGAGTTAATTGATGAATGTATTCGTTTCCATTTTACCACTTGTATTTTACGAGATATTGAGGTAACTTTGTTTTTTGACGTTATTCACTCTGTATATTAAATCATTTAAAAAGTATATTAATTATTGAAGTAAAGAAGGGATGAAAACAACCAAGTGGATCGAGGTCTAAAACACTCAGCATTCACATGCTTTAATTTGTTTTGCTAACGTTTTGTGAAATTAAATTAGCCCTCTTCACAACAAGCGTTAGGATATACATTTGGTAAAGTAACAGGGTTCTTTTGACATTGTATCAGAACAAAATTTATATTTATCATTTGGAAGTACCTAGATGTTGAAAATTACAAATGTTAACATTTATTTAACAAATCTTCGTTAAATCATTTTCCCTCTCTCCCTCTTTTCACTCTCACCCTCGCCTTCGTCAACACCCTCGCTTCATCATCACAATCACCCTCGCCCTCATCTCACCCTCGCTTTCACTTCACCCTCACCCTCACCATCACCCTTACCCTCACTTCACCGTCATCCTCACCATCACCGTTACCCTCACCATCACCGTTACCCTCACTTCACCGTCACCCTCACTTCACCGTCACCCTCACTTCACCGTCACCCTCACTTCACCGTCACCCTCACTTCACCGTCACCCTCACTTCACCGTCACCCACTTCACCGTCACCCTCACTTCACCGTCACCCTCACTTCACCGTCACCCTCACTTCACCGTCACCCTCACTTCACCGTCACCCCCACTTCACCGTCACTCCCCACTTCACCGTCACCCTCACTTCACCGTCACCCTCACTTCACCGTCACCCCTCACTTCACCGTCACCCTCACTTCCCCGTCACCCTCACTTCACCGTCACCCTCACTTCACCGTCACCCTCACTTCACCGTCACCCTCACTTCACCGTCACCCTCACTTCACCGTCACCCTCACTTCACCGTCACCCTCACTTCACCGTCACCCTCACTTCACCGTCAGTCCACCCTAACCTTCATCCTCAGCCTCACCGTCGGCACGGGACGGCGACCTTTGCCTTGCGAGACCGGCGCGCGCATATGTGGGGCACCGGGACCGGCGCGGCGGTCTCTGTGAAGCGTGCACGCGCGTGGGCGAATAGCTCCCGCCGCCACCGCCACCCGCGCTCCCGTTCTCGCCGTCTCCGGTGTCGCGCCGCGATAGCCAACACGCGCGATGCCAAGGTCCCCGCCCGCCGTCGCCCCACTCTCCCTCACCCTCCACTACCACCAGCCAGCTCACGCCCTCCATAGCCCTCGCCTCCGCCCTCGTGTAATACCGTGCGTCTACGGTAATACGGTCCACTGCCGGGCGTCTGGTCCGCCTTAACTGGTCATCTAGATTACAGCTTCTTAAAGCAGACCGCTTGACGTGCGGTTCGGTGAGATTCGTGGTAAAAGCATATGAACAGTGTTGACAGTAGTCTTAACGTGGAGTGTGTGCTACTTTCATAAACATACTCCGCTCTATTCGAGAAAAAGATTAAAAGAAAAAGTAGATAACCATAAAAGATTTTTTTAAATGCCTTTAACAAAACTTCAAACAAAACTTCCGCGAAAATTACCCATATTTTCAAACAATTTTACATCATTTTCTTTAAAGATCTATTTTTTTAAATAGATTTGATTAAGAAACATATCTATCAAAATCTCTATCAAAACAACGAAAAAAATGAACATTTGCAACATTCGAAAATTGGGAGAGTTCAAGGAAAATGATATCTCTGACATTTTAAGAGTCCTTTTCTATACAAAAATTTGGAGTCAAGTTTAGGGATATTTGGAAAATTTTAAAACTTTATGGCATCTAACCAAAAACCTCAAAATATGTTTCAAATTCGAATGGCCACGAGTTCGGCCAGATCCACTGTATACCAGGGAATGTCAATTTTGGAGGATATCATATGAACGGTTTAGGCGCTAATGACCATAGACACATAGGCAGACGTTTTTCTGTAAACCAATTTATCGTACGAGCCCCCCTCAACAAGTAAGATTCAGACTACACAGCTTATTACAGGAACAATTTATTGCATAGTATCAAGATTTATTCACATTTAGATATCATTGATTCACAATACGAGCCAATATCTACTGCAGCGCAATATTTTATCTTTATCACGGAAGTATGTAGAAGTCGAAAAATCAGAAATCATTTAGTATACAAAAGAAACTACTATGAAAAATTCTTCAAGCTTCTTACTTTGTGCAAAACAATGCGATTAAAAAAGGAATTTTAAATATAAGTTATCACAGAGCACATAAGACATCGTTCCTAATTACTCTTTATGTCATTACCGAATTGTGTTATACAAAGACACTTCAGTCTACGTCTTACGGGATCAACAAACATAAAAACCCATGATTTGATTTCCCTGGGAGGAAATTCTTTCAAACGCTGTGTAATGTAATTGTGTATATTAAGCGTTGAGAGATGGTTGTGTGAAATAGAAAGGGCACAAAAACAATTCCCTCTTAAGAATTGGCGTTTTCATACTCTTTAATTTATCAAGTATCTAGGGAGAAGACCTTATTTCCCTTAAATGGAGTTTAGTAACTCTGATAATTGATTATGATGGTAATAATAATACTAATACTAATACTAATAATAATAATAATAATAATAATAATAGTTATTATTATTATTATTATTATTATTATTATTATTATTATTATTCTCATTTTTTTATACACTAGCATTTCTCTGTAAACACTATTAGGCTAAGAATGGTAATTCAGTATTTGGGAACGATAATTCGGAGTTGGAACTTTCCATTTTCTTTCTATCTTTTCTTTCGTTTGTTAAACTCACCAAAAAAGAAAACTATGTTTAAATAATGAACTGCAAAAACACTTCAATTTTTTAGATATTTACTCGCATTATGCGGTTACACAATACCAAACGAAATTTAATGAATTATTCAGGCAAAATTATTTCAACGTAAATATTTCTGAGAGAAAGTTGAACTGTGGAACTTTGTGACAGTTTAATCGACTAAATTAAATCTTTCTGACTAAAAAAATTCAAATTAAGACAGTAGTACTTAAGAATTTTTTGGTTCTAATGTTCTGAAAACTGTAAATACATTTACACCTTTTTTATTTAAGCAACGTAAATTAAAATTTATACGTAAAATTCTTTATATTTGTTCGGTTGAACTTTTATGTTGACAAACCAAGGGATTTAATTTAAAATAACCTACAAAAGCACCAAAGATAACGGATTTCAAACGGCAAAGGATGAACCAACTCTAAATTTAAGAGGATTTGAGACCCCAAGCCTGCCTTGTTTCATCGATTGTGCATTTAAGCTACTAAAATCTTGTTATACTACCATACTTTATTCCTCAATATAGTTAGGTCAAAATAGTTAGGACGAACAAATGAACCTATCAACGGAGAATTCCAGAGATTGAACATTCTGGTCGGTTTTTCTCGTGGTTTCTCCCTATTAATTCCTGAGAAATGCCAGAGCACTACCCGAAACAAAAGACCACGGATCTTCTACGGCATTTCACCCACAGTGGCATGGTGGAAACACCCATGCTTTACGGGAGATTCGAACAAAATCACAAACATCTACACCCACCCAAAGCGCGGTTCTTTCTGTCTACTAAAAGGGCACATGTGTTTCAATTATTAATATTAATTATATAATATTATATAATTTTCAATTGAAAAATACATCTACAAAATTAAGAGTACGAAAACGACTAATAACGCAAGGTCATTAAAACATGCTTCCCCCGTTCGCCTTTGTTTTCGGAGCGTCCCAATTGCTGTCAAATCCGGGGAATCTCCTCGGTCCACCCACGCCCTTGTCGCCCTTCCCAGCTGCTGAGCCCAGAGGCACCCCGCCTCCTCGCCGTTTGCCCCGCACACAGCCCTGGCTTTCGCCACCGCCTCACCCCCCTCGCCTTCCCATCCCACTCCCTAACAGCCTTTTCCCCACCTCGCTCACGCCCCGTCTCTCCTCGTCCCGTCCGCTACGGGTCACCGCCCCTTCCCTGCCCTGGCCCCGCCCCGCCCCCGCACGCACCGGCCGTCATCGATCAACCTGCGAGGACGGCCGCGGCGGCGGCTTAGGAGGCTTATGCGGTGGAGGTGGCGGACGGAGTTAGGAAACGGGGGCGGTGGTTGCGGCTGAGGATGCAGGAGGCGGCAGAGCTAGTGGCGGCGGGTCTGCGAAGGTGGCCGGGGTGTCAAGGGTGGATTCAGGAGGGGAGAACGAAAACCTCGAGAAAAAATTCTAACTCAAAGAAAGAATCACTTTCTTTCAGTTAGTTGCAAGTTCTTGAAGCCACGCCGGCATCAAAATAAGAATTTAATTGCGATGTATGCTAAATATTTGATTCCTGATGTCAAAATTGCTTAAATGTTCTGGCCATACCATTTAACTTATTGTTTTTTATAATTACCGAAGTGAGTGTTGCCTACTTGCATTTTACGCTTATTGTTAATTTTAATTCGTTAGTATATGTTATCGTATTAATTATATACAAAATAATATTTTATATTGGTAATCAATTAGTTCACATTTGGTACAGATTAATGACTTATAATTACTTATTATGTAGTAGCCCTTGGAATTATTTAACCAATTTACGAGTATCTCTACAAGTTGTAAGGCTTGATTTCGCCGATGCGGTGACAGAGATAGCTAAGGCAGTGGTGTCGTAGCGATCTCGGACCGAAGGGTCGCGGGTTCGAGTTCCGCCTGGGGCATGGTTGTATTTGTGTTCGTCATTTCACCCTTTATCATCAATATTTCGCTTCATATTCATAGTTACCATACCGTTAACTCCAATTGTGGCCGCTAATGACCTAGATGTTGATGCAACCTTAAATTTAAAAAAAAAGCTTGATTTTCAAGATAAAACATTTTGCTTTTCAAATGTGGTAAGCTACTTGGCTGTCCGGGAGACGCCGCGACCCAGGCACAGAGGCCAACGTAGCTGTTGACTCCGGCCGCGGGATCCTACGCTCTCATTTAATTCTAATTGTTATCTTTTGACAATGATTTTCAGCACGACCTCAGTATGTGAATAATTCATTTCGGGAAACGTGATGTGTAAATTGATTAGTATTTATTTATTTATTTATTAATTTAAAAAATCCCTTCCCCATATTTTAACTACATATAGTTGAAAGATGAAAAAAGTTTTCAAAAAATTAATAATAATAATAATAATAATAATAATAATAATAATAATAATAATAATAATAATAATAATAATATATTCCAGATTTATGAAAAACTTGTTGGCAACGATAAACGCAGCATATTGCAACGAACTGCAGATTTTATTTTCCTGCATTGTTACCAAATAGTAACTCACCCTCAGCTCTACTACCACTACAAGCAAAAGTAGAGTTTAACAAAAGGAGCTCACAGTAATGCTACATTATGTCCGGAAGCAAGTCGAGGGGCCATGTCAACATTTGCTCAATGGATCAGAGAAGCTGGACAAAAACCTGATCGAGATGGTCATTGACCCAGAAGCTGAAGTACATTACTTGTTACAGGCATATTAAGCATTTTTTTAAATTATACAATACAAATGTAAACTAATTCATTATACTTTATCATATTTGTTAAAATAAACATGATTTCAATTTCAAAAAAAAAAATTATTATTTTATTTATTTTTTTATTGACACCTGTAACAAATAATTGATTCAAGTAACAAATATAAATGATTAGCCTTAATAATTTTGGAAATGGAAACTTCATGAAAAACATTTTCAGTTCAGAAACGCGTTTCTGTATCTTGGCGAAACGCCTGGACTCCCTGCAGAATTAGTAAAGACTGCGTCGGCATCATCAGGGGCGGCGAAGGCGCGGCCCGAGGCGTGCACCGGGGCGGGGGAGGGGGCGTGACGACACGGAGCACATGGCGGGCTTCCTAATGAGACGCGCTGCGTGGCTCCATCGCCCGTCCCGCAGTTCCCCCTCCAAGCTACAAGTCGTTACTCGAGATTTTCCTCTCGATCTTGAGGTTCAGATCGCAGCTGAGCGATTTGTAAATAGACTCAATGCTTATTTCTTAGATGGTAGTGAAAGAGATTTAAGAGGTCAGCCATTTAAGTTGTAATATTTAAATCTGTGGCGGCGTGGCAAGCAGGTGGGAGAATGGTGATACAGGAAGAAATGCTTTTGCGTTTCTTCCTCGGGTACAGTATAGAAGGGATTTTCGGTATTTTAAGGTGTGTAGAGCGTTAACTCTTATCATCAGTGCACATGGGCCATTTAAAGTCAAATTACACAATCTTGGCCTAATTGATTCTCCCAACTGTGCCTGCGGGGAGGACGAGACCGCTATTTACTTTTGTATGAATACCCAAGGTGGGCTAGGCTGCCGTTCGAGATAGACACGCGAAATGGAATTGAGCCGCCAGTGGACACCTTACCCAATCTATTATCAATCGAAAGGACATATTCAGAAATAGAAAATTTTACAAATAAGACGATAATTGTCCAAAAGCAACAATAGATTGAAATAGAAGAGGAGGAAGTCACTAAAGAAGAAATAACTTTATTCCGAGCAGTACCAACAGCGTCTAAAATAAAACGAATAGATAATTTATTGTAAATATTCAACAATTAATTATTTTCTCAATGCGGATCATTCTGAGTATGGTTTTACATAATAATGAAAAAACTATAATTTGTAAATATGTAAAATGATCATTGTAAATATGCAACATTTAATATGTATTTGTAAATAAGTGTTTCCAGGTTTCAGTAGTACATCATCCGGATCCCCGTACTAAGGACAGTAACACCCAATTGTATCTAGATACAGCTAATAGGAGGTGAAATAAGGAGTAAATGTAGAAAAGAATTTATAGAATTAAAAAGGTTTATTCAATTACAAAATATGTTAATTTTATGTAAAATTGTTATTATTAAATTTATTATTACTATTAATAAATTGTTATTATTAATTAAAATTGTGAACATTTTATGTAAAAGTGTAATGCCATAAAACAGTGGACATCTAAATGTAAATAAAAGACGATCTAGGTTTGCAGGTAGGAGCGTAGCTCATGGACTCACGCCCACCTCGTCAAAGCTACTAAGTGGCAATGTAATCTAGTTGTAAAAAAAGACACACAAAAATAGTTCTCCGTCCACCACTCCCGTCCCCCCTTACCTCTCTCCTTCCTCCCCCTCCTCCCCCGTCCATTTTTCCTCCCCTCCCTTCTCCTCTCTTCCGCTCTCCCTCTTCCTTGTTCTCCTCCCTCCCCATCTACCTCTCCCCATTCTGCTCTTTCCCCATCCTCCTGCCTCCATGTCGCCTTCTCTACCAAACTTCCTCCCCATCCTCCTCCCCCGGTCACCGTCCCGCCTCCTCTACACTCGTCATCCACTGTCTTCCACAGTATACCCTGCGTCACAGCGCAGTCGGTGCGCGCGGGCCGCAATTGGACCCCATTTTTACAGCCCCCTCCGCTTGTTTCGCGCTTAATTAAGCCGTAAAGAAGCGCGCTCCGCAACCCACCGGCCTGCCCGCGTCGCCACAGCAGGTGCGCGCGCCCACTCGTCTGCACTGCCGCCTCTGCCCTACGTGCCCTGCTTTCTTGGTTGGTTATTGTTGTTCGTGATTCCGGGCGCGTCAACAGCTTAGGTCATTTGTCTCGTAAGTGTAGTGCATGTTATTCCACTGGAGGAGACAGAAATCTTCCCCCTCGAGATCCGGCGCCGACCTACCGTCAGCTAACACGGTTTTCCCCTCACCAGGACTCTCCCACCAGCGGGGCACCGCCCCAGCCAGGACAATCTCCAAGCTCCCGGTCGGTCTCTCGGAATGTGTGGTAGTGTGGTAAGGGGAGAGGATAGGACAAGGAAGATGTAGGAAAGATCGCGCGCGGTCCGTGACCCGTTTGTTAGGGTACGGCTCCGGCATTCGCTTGGTGTTGATCGGAGAAACCACGGAAAACTATCGATCAGAGCAGCCAGCCGCTAGAATTCTCCTCCAGACACCCTTCTTTCTTCAAACGGATTTCTCGCACGTTCTCCTTTTCACTCTCTGGATTCTACTTTAAAGAAACAGAGTTATGTAATGCTGAAGGATATAATGACCAATTTTCCACAGATATGACTTTTGTAGGTGATTGATCTCGAAAAAAATCGATTTTTCTTAGTCCATTCTGTAATTCATGACTATTTTGAATATGTAGTATAGTCTTAATTCGCATTTGGCGGGACTTGATACCGAAAAAGTGATTTTTCTCCGATTTTACGTCTATGTCAATAGAGTACAAATCACAACGAAGTATTTTCCCCAGAACTGATATTTCCCTGTGGATCTGGCTGGTCCCTCAAACATCGAACGTATATTTTAATTTTTAGATATAATTTACACATAACCCCTACGTTCTATTCGAATGTTCTCAAAAATTGCTTCAATATTGCACATGGCAGGAGACCGTGCAAGCATAGGACCTGGGCGGTGCCTGCTAGCGGAGATTTCTGGAAGTGGAAATCCGTAAGGCGACGTCTGTTTCAATACCAACCAAATTGATTTTACTTCTCCCTCTTTACTCGGATCTCACGCTACAGCGGGGAAGGAACACCGCCACCACCCAGGATAACAAATACACCACACGGGACACAAACACACCATCAAATACACGGGACTTATGAAATCAATCTATCAATCAATCAATCAAAAGTGCCTCCAAATTTCAAATGTAAATGTTCAACATTCTTTATAAACAGTCCAGGAAGTGGTTGTATTTCCGATGCCAATGATTCAGGGTAACGGAATGGCGTGCTAACTCTGACAACCTGAGTTCGAATTCTAGTGTGAGTGTGTTGCTGGTTCGAATTACTCTTACACGTTCCTGTAGTATTATAATATTGCGTAGCCGTTACAAAAATACGAGAAATAATGTGCTGTGTAGCGATATTAGTTTAACGAATGAATGATGGTAGATGAGACAGTCGTGGGTTCTCTCCTTCCATATATACTTCGAACAATGAACTTTCTGTTGCGTATATTATTCTTTACTCAATCAATGAGTCTGTATTCTTTGGATCGTGCACTCTTGGTTTAGCTCAGGTACGGTCGGCCGTTAACCCAATTTAGGCTCAAGGTGAAATATTTGTGACTGACATCTACACGTAATTTATATTAGTTTCAAACGAGATTGTGGCATTTTCTTTGTCAATTCAAATAAATTGTTAACCTTCTCGGCATCAAAGAATAATGTACGAAAACATTATGTATTATTCGCCAATAACATGAAAGAAAAACAAGAGAAAAATAAAGAAATAATAACGATGACTGTGTTCTTTAAACCGTTTCTCTAATAAATTTCATTTAAGTTCCTTCATAGTTTATTCTCTTTAATGCGACAAAATGTTCAGTATGTAATTCCAAATCATTATTTATTATGTCATAATTTTATGATGATTAATCGTAGCAACAATAAACTGACTATAATTCCCTTTTACGGTTCTTTTTCAAAAGATTTTTGTAGTATGGGATCTCCAATGCAGATCCCGAGGTATATTTATATTTAAGTATATGATGTTTTTATATTTAAGGATTGGAAACAAAATGTTGTTTCCCACCAGTAGACCAAACCCTGACCTAGCTTCATCCAAACAGTGAACCGAAAAGATCTAACGTGAGCGACAGGCAGACACACGCAGGGAACCTGATTACTGAATATAGAATGAAGACGTGTGAAGGTATGGAAACGAATATTTTACCGAACCATCTTTGTCGACGAGCTACTTGAATGTCGACCAAATTGATATTGCTTCTCCCTCTCTTTCTCTACAGAAAGGGAGAGTTGAGAATGTGAAGAAAGGGGAGAAGAGAGACAAGGAAAAACGGGAAGTGAGGAAAAGAGAAGAAGAGTGAGAGAATAGGAAGAGGGGATAGAGGGAAAAGGAAACAGAAGAAAGAGAAAATGAGAGAGAGAAAAACAGTGAAAAGTGTGAGTTTGTGAGCGAGACTGTGAGGGAGTGAGCGAGTGAGACTGTGATAGTGAGTGAGAGAGAGTGAGAAGTAGAGTGAGAGTGTGAATGATAGAGAGAGTGAGTGAGTGTGTGTGAGAGTGTGTGAGTGTGTGTGTGTGTGTGTGTGAGTGTGTGTGTGAGAGTGTGTGTGTGTGTGAGAGAGAGAGACAGAGACAGAGACAGAGACAGAGACAGAGAGAATGTAGAGTGAACTAGATTCTACAGCCACTAGATGAAGCCTGCATGCAGATAGCGATTGTTTTCTGATGTCTTCTTGTTATGTATACTTTGGGATCCAGAACGAAAATAATTTTCATGAAGTTAATTTTCTATTATTCATAGTTATTGACTCCTCTAGAAAAGTTTGCTATTAACATTTTTGGATCTTCTTCACATCGTTAACTAAAGGACAACAATGTCAAGAAATAGGCTCGACAATTTGTTGTTAAACAAATTTAGTGTCATCAGACGGATAAGTTTATGTCAGAGTCAGCGTGGCCGCTCTAAGTGCAGCAAATCTGATAAGAGATTCTCTAGATAAGATAGATAGATCTGATAAGAGATTATCTAGAATTTGAGTTCCGGCAGTGACGGATTTTCGACACTAGCTAGGTAAGTCGAATTCAGCTGGTGTCTAGAGGAAAATTCTAATGGTCGACTAATCTTTTCTGTACTTTTCACCAATAAATAACAAGTGAACGTCGGTGCAATATTCTAACAAATGGGCCACTTAACGCGAGCGATCTTTGCTTTCTCTTCCCTTTCACACACACACTTACCCTAAAACACACTACGCTACTAACACGTCGGCAGACCAGGCGGAAACTAAGTGCTTGTTACGGAAGGGGTGGTACTCCGCTGAGGGGAAGTTTCCTCGAGGGGGGTACACCCGCAAGCCGACGTGTAGGAGGGCGCAAAGTCTCATCTACCACGGAAGAGTACCACCGCCACCTGCATGTATAAAAACATTCACTACACTACCAAGAGTAACGATCATAGCAGTTGACATGTCCGGAAACATCACTCAATTCTTTCAGCTCACAGCGAGACAAACCCATGTCACGAGCACATTCGAATTACATCGAAATAGTTAAAATCGAAGAAAATACGAAAAATACGATTTCTACTCTACAAATGAATAATATTGTTAATGGTCTTTTTGATGTGACAAAAGCAATGCAAAAAATTGCTATTCCATATGTACGCTCAATAGCGCTCTAGCGAATATTATGGAACTCTCTCTCATTGATGGTAATCTGCCTGGAACGTCAGAGCGATCTGGCGCCGTTCCACCCTTCGTCAAATCGTTCCGCACTGTCAACCCCTTACGTCCGAGACATGCGTTGCCACGCAACGACATTCATTTCATTCGTTAGTGGGCGTTCTTCAAAATAACATTAAGTAGAATTTAATTTCATTGACAGCTTTCAATTGGATGCAGAATTTCTGAATTTATGATGATTGGTATTGAAGTCCGTGACCCATAATGATTTTATTTATTATCCCTTTACAATCCCTTTTGGGGCAACAACCTCCAGTTCCGCAGGGATAAGTGCTACACAAGTTAACATCCTTTGAATAATATTAGCTGAAGTTTGATTAAATTAAAATTTAATTAGAATTCAGTATTGAATTATCATTTAACTAGAAATAAGTAGTTAATAATTAATGTCTTTTCCGCCATTTAGAAAAAATTCTTTCGTCAATAATGTATCATATTCTACTCATTTGTACACATTTTAACTCCTTTTCATTTTTCTGTTAAACATTTTAATGGTTTCATTTATTTCTCCGAAAGTTCCGGTTTTCCTGGACCTGACTGCTCATCAATAGCAATTTATTTCAGGATCCAGCCGGTTCTTGGCCGGCATTGTGTCACTCATAAGACCGTCTTTTGTAACATGTCCGCCAGGCAACCATTTGGAATAGATACTTGTTCCATTGCATGTACTTTCTTTTCAAGCAAACCAAACGACAGTTGCCAGAATTTTTGCCGTGCAAAAGTGATTTCTTGATATTGATTTCTTTAGAGACTATCATCGAAGGAAACCAGTCAACCCAAGTAAATGTTTTCAGACATACTCAAAACGATTTTCTTCACGTTTTAGTGTTTGGTGCAGATATTCATTTTCACCCAATTTGGCATTAAAATACTCTAAATATATTTCCAATTGTGGTCGACGTGAGTTTAGAGTGTTGTAACGAATCTCACAGGATTCTTCTGTTTCTTCTTATGAGCTGAAAACTGGTAGAACGTGAACTAGAGTATTAGTCGTTTCCCGAGTATAAATTTCAGTATTGGTTGTTACTTTTCATCTTCAAAAGGGATTGTAAAGGGCTAATAAATAAGGTTCCAATAATTTCTTCTACATTATATTTTGTTCTCGTCTTATCAAGGAATCCCGTTCCTCTCTGACCTTCTCTTTTGCTAATATATGTGAAAAGACACCGTTTTGTTTTACAATGACTGTCCATAAAGATGAAATCAATCACATACTCATCACAGATATCATTGCAAGAATTTTTTTAATTTATCTTCATTAATTATTACAAATTTTGAAATGGGAATGCGTCATTGGACAAAGTAGCACCAAGGATTTTGTATAGGGGGATAAGAACATCGTCGAGTCGACTTGATGTTTATTTATAAATACTTTTAATTTAATTTAAGTTTAAATTTTATTTTTATTTATTTAATTTGGACACTGAAAGACTCGTTACTTTAGAAAATTAGTAATACTTATATTTCTCAATATGGGTCATCGGCTTCTGGGAGGTAGAAGCTAAAATCCGTTCTTCCCCCCCCCCCTCACCAGCGCCTCTACTATTTTCATTCTAAGTTTTGTGATACTGTATTTGTAATACACGAATTTGTTCTGCACACTTTGTTTTAAACTGCACACTTTTCATATTTGTCTCTTCAACTTTGCAAGATGGTATTTCTCAATGATGAAACAAAGGTGATTTTTTCGTTAGTATTAAAGCACTTTATAGTACAAATGATTGCGCATAGTGTGATAATACATTTCAATTAATAAAAACAAGTTTGAATAAAAGTCATCAAAATCGAAATTGTATTATATGAATTTCAAACGTCCGATTCAAAGCAACAATTTCAGTGCGTGGTTTTTGTCGAGTAAATTGGTCTCTTTAAAACAATAAAAAGTAAGTTAAAAAATAAAAAAGGCAAGAAAAATTAAAAAGAAATTGAAGTAGAAAAAGCAACGGACAAAAATGTAATGCTATTTTGCAATGTCGTACTCTTTATTTTATTTTAGAATATTCTGAAGAATCTACGAAGAATTTCCTTTTCCTTATCTTACTATCGGAATAAGTTGCGTTGCTCGTGCCCATTTCGTCGGCACGAAACTTGGCCGCCCTTGACAAAAGTCGTTTCTATCAAAAGTTCCACCGTTTTCTCGAGTTTCGTGAATGGGAAAGAGATTGAGATCTACGAATTGCCATCGTAGAAATGGTCGTATTTCTCCGAAAATGCTCACGCAATACTGAAACAAGATTACCGTGAGGCTTTGGTGCGCCGCCAAATCGTATGTTGAAAACTTCAATAAATTAGCTTTAATCATTTAAATATTTTATTTCAGATGTAAATTTAAAAAAAATTGATATAAATTCTAGAGTCAAAAAAAATTCAAGTTTTTATATATTTTAATTTAGGAATGAATGTTTTTATTGTTACACACACACTGTTTACAGGCTTTCTTGTTCTTTGTACTGTAGTTTACAAACTAAAGTAGAACAATACATCGAATAAATTAAAAAAAGAACGATATAAAATAATAATGTTCAGAGTAATAATCACAACGGTTTGCTGGTAAACCTGTCCAATGGCGAATTTGTATTTTCGTGCACCAAATTTCAATATCAATGGCATCTTATCAGAAAAATACAATTCTCGCGTAATATTTTAAAATTCTGTGTCGTTAACTACTCTTATACTTTCCCGTCAACTACGTACATACGTAGCACAGTAATGAATGTTTTTTAATCCTACATCGTAAACACTGTAGCACCTCTGACCGGGAGGTCCTAGGTTCAAGTCCTGACGGCGGCAGGATTTTCGACACTAGCTTTTCAGCTTGGTCGAATTCAGTCGCTATCAGGAGGAGAATTCTAGCGGCCGGCTGCTATGAAATAGTTTTCTTGCTCTCAGTAATTTTCCGTGGTTTCTCCGATCAACACCAGGCGAATGCCGGAGAAGTATCCTACCAAACGGGCCAAGGACGGCGCGATATCTGTCCTTCCTCTTCCTTGTCCTATCCTCTCCCCTTACACACACACATACACTAACATGCACTACACTACCACATATTCCGGGAGACTAGTCGGGAGCTTAGAGCTTGTCCCGGCTCGGGCGGAGCCTCGCTGGTGGGAGAGTCCTGGTTAGGGGGAAACCCCACTAGCCGATGGTAGGACGGCGCCGGATCAGGCCATTCAGCGGGGGAAGATCACCGCCGTCTCCCGAGAAAAAACATGCACTACACCAACGGGACTAATGACCAAAGCAGTTGACGTGCCCGGAAACACGAAAAAATTAATAAATGAATACATCGTAAACGTGATAGTTTTTGTCAGAAAAACTGGTATTTTGGTACCCTATACCAAAAACGTAGCACAATTTGTCCTTTATGTATTTAATTACTTCCTCTCACACGTTGTGAAATCAGAATCCACATTAGCTGGTATTTAAAACGGAGAACAAATTGTTGACGGCATTAGGTTTGCCTGTATGTCTGTCGCTCAGACTGCCTGTCGCTCAGACTGTAGCCCAGGCTGTTGCCAGGCTGTGTGTCGATCTGTCGGTTTGCTTGTCTGTCTGTCGGTTTGTCTGTCTGTCTGTCTGTCTGTCTGTCTGTCTGTCTGTCTGTCTGTCCGCCAGTCTCTCATGCGCTTTAATCAGGCATATAAAACTGCGCCCACATGAGCTATACTTCGATTAACACGTGGTACTTTCAAGGTCACGAGCTAGCAGGAGGGGACCAACCGCGAGCTTCGTTACGACTGAAATATTTGTTATTGAAGCTACTGATTGCATGACAGTCTCCCCCTTTCATTTCAGTTCGACACTCCTGCACGACCATGCAGGTTCCGCTGACTCTGCTCTCGATTCCCCCCCCCTCAATTCAGAAATGGGTGTACAAACTGAAGCGAAGAACGTAAGCCTCAAACGTGCTGCACCTGAAACGACGAAAATAGATTTGTGGTAAATTATGTTTGGCTAATGCTTTCTATAAAAAAGTTGAGTTTTGAATTTTCTTTATACACTTCTTACTTTATTTCGTTTGTTTTCCATTTAAATTCTGCCTTATAGAACATTTTTGCCAAGGGACAGGAGTGTGATTTTGCATGGCCAATTCTTTGCTTGTTTTAGTTTTTAGTTTTATTACTTAAATAATTCTGTTATTTGTTACATTCACCATTAACGTTAAAATATTAACAATTCTATCTTACAGGAGGAGAGCTTTTCATAGACAAGAATATTTGTCTGTTAAACCAGGAGGTTAACCAGGAGGTCTAACATAAACGCTTATACAATTACAAATACGATTATTGCAGTCTTAAGTGAAACGAAAACAAGTCAAAATCTTTTCGATTCATAAAAGTGAATTTTAATCTCAATTGACAACTTCATATATGATTGAAGTATTTCGAATGAAATGGTAATGAATATCACTTTTGACGCTTTAACTGTCCTCTGACTTTCCTTAAGACTTCTCAAAATCTTAAAATATAAAAGAGTATCATGAACCAGATATCCAGGGACGCAAAGACAACCCGGAGCTTTTTGGACACATAAGTTTAAACCACGCTTAATTTGCTCTGGCCGCAGTCTCCCCAAACTAGAGTAATCTAGTTATCTTGCCCGCGACCATTACGTCTCTAACCTAAACCGGTCAGACAATTTTCTTCAAAATTGAAATTCTGCGATTGGGCCGAACTCAAGGTCTTGCGAATTTTAAACGGATATTTTGGTTGGCGGAATGGCGTACTTAACATGACATTTTAATATTTCTTTGTTTTCCCAAAAATTGCTCCAAATATGTGGGATATATTTTCTGGAAGAGAGTTTATACTTAAAAATGGCATAAGTGTAATTTTATATGAACTCTACATTTTCGAGAATTGCAAAAGTTAAAATCTTTCAGCGTCTTCCTACAACTACAATATTGAACAAAGAAATTTCTTCCTTCATGGAATCTCTTCTTTAAAGACAGACCTTTAGAAAAGATCCTGATTTTTTTTTCAGAATATCAGGAGTTTTTACGAAACTTTGCGTGAAATATGCGCAATTTTGAAACAATATTTTTGCAAAAGCAGCTCCACATTTTTTCCTTTCAGTTTTTTTTCTAAACGATCGACATACGCTTATAATAATGGCACAGGTCTCATTTTCACCAAACTCCGTTTATTTTCGAAAATTGCAAGAAAACAATTGTGAGAAACGACAATATATGTGGTAGAAATTTTCTTCAATAGAATCTGTTCTAAAAAAGAATATCTTTAAATCCTATCGCGGGGAAAGTTTTGAAAACATGAGTATTTTCCGCGTAATATTTGCTTGAGGTATAGGTAATTAAAAAAAATCACGTCCAAAACAACTCCAATTTTTTCTTCATATTTTTCCTCCGCTAAAAATGCATGCTTATAAAAATCGCAGAGATTCTCTTTTCGCTGAACTATCTGAATTTTCGAAAATAGCAAAATTTACAAATAATGCGAAAGAGTATGAGCTGTTTAATCTGAACTTGTTTCTCGAATAGATAAAATTAAATAGTATGCCATTACTTTTCCGTCATCGATTGACAATATTTGAAATTTATAAATAGATTTCTCCCTAAGTATACACGTGCAAAATGATGTGTTGTGGATATGTTTTATTTCCTTTTCTGACCATTACGAATCTTTGCCAGCGGTTTCAGAATATTCTGCTTTCCTTACGAAATGAACCATTAACGCTTATGGACGGACCATGCATTAACGGACGGTACTTTATCACTGTCATCTAACATCGCATGTTGTTCAGACGAAGCAGTCTTTAATACTAATTTTGTTCCACATCTTGCTAAGATAAACGAGCTTTGATGTACGTACATTTCCGCATTCAAATTCAGAACTCTTCAATCGAATTCCCATTTTAGAAGAAACATTTCCAAAGACCAATTTCGGAGACTTTTTCCTGGCATGTCCATTAGTTAATGCCTTATTTTGCGTGGCGAGACTCGGGCCATCAGGCCCGCTCTTCCGTCTAACCACGCAAATTTCGCTACGCTCCTTTCACCACCTACTGGAGAAAGGAGGTATTATTGGGCGACGAAACAGGCGGATCTCAATTTCGCTCAAAGGCTTTTTTTAGTCTTGATCTTTTACGTGCAGTAAATCTATTACATGGGGCAGCCGGCTTTACTTCCCCTCCGAAGGAAAGCGTACGAAGGATTTTTTCGCCCTTCAAAATCCACGGCTTCTATCGGGTTTGAACCCGCAAACTCGGGTACAACAGTCCAGTACGCTGACCGTTATACCATCGAATCCGCTAATCCACCTAATCCGCATGTCTTACAAAATTCGGATCTAGTACCTTTGGAAAGGAGAAAAAAGCTTTAGCTCTTACCTCACTTATGGGAATCGACTTACTCCCGCGAGATGATGGGGAACGACAGCACTTAATTACCCGCGAAGTGGCGTTGTATATTACAGCAAATAAACTATGTTAGTATTATGGAAATTTCCATCTTTTTAGAACTATTCTTATCGTTTACTTTTACACACGTTTACTGCATCAATATAATTTCCTAAATATCTTAAAAACTTTTAAGACACAGCTGGCACTTCGCTACGCGTGTCCAAGTAGGTGACGAGCCTTCAGATTACGCGATTAATATCTAAGTTTGTCCAAAAGAGAATTTGCCAACGCAGGAAAAGAAATACCTGGCAAAATGTTCTAAAAAAATATTTAATTAAATGTCTTACTACAGAGAAGGCGTATATTGAGCTGTTGCTTCAAAAAACGTTAACAGGTTTAAATTATAAAATATTTCTTAAACTTTAAAGAACTTAAGAAATTACGTATGCGTGGTTGTGTCAAAACCCAGAAAGAGAGAATTTTCGGCATTAAATCCCTGTGATAATTTAGTTACATTTATTATCTTCTGTGACGAGTGACGGTTCCGTTGATTTGGACAGTACAAGGGCGTATTGAGCAGTTTTGAATCTGTTCTTCATATTTTCTTTTATTTTTCAAGGACAATTTAAGTGAATATATTTTGATCTAATACAGGTGAAATACACACAGAATATTGGTTGTATTAAATCGTTTAACTTCAGGGAAGCCAGCCAATATTACCACGTTAGGAAATTTCGTAAGTACCTGCTTTGAATTGATTTTAAAGATAGTGTCATTTTGCAAACCCGTATCGAATCATAATTCTTAATTTATTGAATCAATCTTTCTGTTTCAGAATACTAAGTTAGATCCTTGTAGCACCTGCCTATTTATATGTCAAGTTCTATTACATTTATTTTCAATTACATGGCTTACATTAAAACGCATTCGTGACTTGACACCTGTGTGTTCAACATTACTTGCTCTCTACACATGCAAAGCCGACCTTCAGAAATCCTTTACACATATCAACAATAGTTGAGATCAATGTATTGGAAGAATGGAAGAGGTCGTTCACTACACAGAAGACTGGACACGAGTCCACAACTCTGCAAAGAACCAACCGTATACCCATGACTGCACAAAAGGCAAAGACACAACGTCCAGTAATAACTCAAAATAAATTTAATTTTTCAGATTACGAAAGACGAGGCCGTAAAGACAGACGAAGGCACTTACCCATCGAGTCACAGTTAAGCTCAAAGGAGAACAGAGTAACAATAATTTGAGCACATTTTTTACACTGGAAAAACACAGAAACAAATTACAATGTTCTGGTACAACGGACCAACAATATGCATTGATATTAGACACACAATCCAAGAATTAAAACTCCAACTGAGGGAAACAAATGTCACACTTTCTGATCTTAATTTCCCCCAGCAAAACATTTCACCCGGTATAGTCTCCATAAACTTTGCAGGGAAACATACTCTTGATGCAGAGCTGGCCCGACACATCAAGAACTCGAATCGCACAGTCTTCTGCCAAACAACCCATCCATTTCACCTTGCTTACTTTCTCCACCCTCCATCCCTATTTTGAACACGTTTATCTACTCCTCTGAACTTTCTCCCATTCCCAGTCCCAATTCCTCTCCACATGATATCCCTCACACTCTCTCAACTCGCACTTAGGAACGTTAACCACTTTCGACAAAGCACTCTGAGTAAAAATGGAGTAAATATTATGTAGCAACTAAAGTCAGATGTAGCAGAAAACATCCGTGTAGGTAGTTGCAAAAGATTCACATACTGCACCACTATGTTCAATCACTTTCAAATAAAACCGAGTATGTCGAGTCAGCTCTACAGAGCGATTTAAGTCAAATAGATATGATTTTCTTCACAGAAAATTGGTGATCATGTAATGAACTTAGCATTTTTCAAATTACAAACTTTTATCTTGCACGCTATTATTGTAGAGAAAGGGAATCAAATAAGAGTTCTACATATGGAGATTATTGTATTTTGTGCGTTAGAAATGACACTATGACCTTGACACCTTGAAGTTAATTGTGGATTCATTTGAGAATGTATTTGAAATATTTATCAAAATTATCTTACTTTGTTTGACATCTACAAGCCTCCAACAAAGAGAGATATAGATAGAAGACATAGATAGAACGTTCATAGAAAATCTAGAGATGACTAAAGAAATTCAATAATAGCTCTTTTGTATCCATTGTTGAATGAGGTGATTTTAACATTTGATTTTCTAGTAGATTCTTGCGAGAAAAAACAGTTTATCAATTTCATTAATTTCGTCGGTTCAGATATTTCAATAAACGTATCTACAGGCACACAATTCAAAGAAGACAATCGATCAGATCAATACCTAACAAAACAACTACTAGATATGAAATTGCAACGAAAGCATTAAAATCTAATGACAACGATGCACAAACTTTTACAATTACAAGAAATTCGAACACAGACACACTAAACTATACACGCCTGCCGACATGGTTCATTATACGTAATATAAAATTACTCATAGACAACTTGTTGCAGGAATCGTGGTACGCGGTTTTACAATTCAAACGAAAAATATAAATCTTTTCTTATGCCTTCACTTCACGATAATACGTGTTTCCTCTTAGAAAAATAACATTTCACGAAAATTCAGTACTTGGATAACATGAGGAAACAGAATATTATGTAAAACAAAACGAATTCCTTAGTCCATTTCAAAACATTATAACGTTTGTCACGATTTACATCTCTATTTCAAAAAATAGAAATCATTGTTAAGAAATGTTATAAGGCAGGCAAAAATCACGAAGTATGTGGATATTTTGAACTAAAATAATAAACAACATGAGGATTTTAGTAACATGTTACAAATGTTTTTTTTAGTATTTATACAGAAGTGCAATACAAGTCATTATCTAGCAACATTCACTTCAACCAATATTTTTTTCGAGAATTGCAGTTTATCCCGTAAAAGGCCAACAGCTAAAAAAATCGACAACAATTCTTGGCCACAAGACATTCGATACGATGTTTGTTTCCAAAACTTTACATCAATTTATCAAAATAATTTGAAAACTACAAACTAATGTATCGTTTGGATGAAATTCGCGATTCTTTGTGAAGAATTTTCCCTGCCATCTTACCGGAATATATACCGGAATATTTCCAGGTATTTCCAAAACAGCTACGATTGGACAGCTCTTCAAAATATGCAACAAAAATGAAATTCAAAATTATCGACCTATTTCTATTTTTGCAGGTTTTCCAAAATTATTACAGGGCACTACGTACGCATGAGAACTTCACGTACTAACGTTAAGCTCGTATTACTAACGTACATACAAACAACACTTTTCTACGTACATAACGAATTGAGAACTCACCGACAACTCTCACGATAACACATGACTAATGACCTTACGAGTTGACGTGCCCGGAATCACTAATCAATCAATCGATCGATCGATCGATCGATCGAGGTGAGAGTATTGTTAGAGCGGGCGATACGCAGCCGCTTCTGCCTGCCAGAATTCGCCGTGGAACGATACGAGCAGTGAAGTAACGCGGGCAGTGGGGTGCTCGGCGCTAAGCACGTCTCCGTGGCTCTAATTGGTGATTCTGCAGAACGTAAAGGACGCTTTTGCGAGGTCCGTCAGAGCTTTAACTATAGCGTTTAAGGGGCGTCTGAAGTGACGTCGTTCAGGCGGCAGCTGTTGCACGGGGCTCAAGGAAACAGACTTGCTATGAAAGATTCTTCCTCTCGGAGGTAGAGATGAGAATACTAGACCTCCAGGTGGCTTACTTTGCTTATTTTCTAGACTCAGTTTTGGTTGGGAGGAGGTGGTATGAAGACCAAGAATAGATGCTATATGGAATTGACATAGCACGACATGAAACATTAATAACATAACACGACTAGGGGTAACTCCCTATTCAGCAGTAGCATACTGTCGGGATTTTGTAGCGATGGTTTCTTATGAATGGAACTTATAAAGTCTTCTTTCTTTACCATAGTATTAGTGGCCTGCAACTGGAAACTTGCTTCCCAACAAAACCACCCAAATTTGTTTTCCAAAAATAAGCTGATACACTGCTCAAGAACAAGCAATTAAATACTGTCGTATAGTCCTGCAATGAATTAACGATTAAAAGAAACACTTAAATTTATTTCCTAACTAAATAATTTAACCAGTTATGAAACACGGATTGAACTGACCATTGTAGGAATACTACAGTATGTGCACTAACGGCATGAAATACATATTCAAGAATACAATCTAGTTTGATTGTACTTAATTGTCATGATCATAATTTTATAGAATAATCTAAATGATTTTTTGTTTATTTATTTTCTTTTGAGTTACACAATACAAAGGTCAGTGTAAAAATTATTCTACGTGTGTTATGAATGCTTTTATGTACCTAAAATTAACATACAATAATCTCACTTCTAGAGTGATAGAGGTATCTTTATGTGACAACTACTTTGAATAGAAATCTGAGTATTTCTTTAAGTAAATGTGAAACGGGAATTTGTTCTTGACACGGGTTTTGTGTACTGGATCTTAGAGGAGTTATCTTGGGTATATCTGGAATGTTTTGAAAGAAATAAGTGGATAAAAATAGAATGCCTTTGCTTAACGATTCTCACTAGAATTCTTTGTGAAATTGTGCATTGGAGATGTACTTGGTGCCATACTAGAATACACATATATAAGTAGTAGTTGTACAATAATACAAAAGTAGTGCTCGTATAATGGTTTTGTAAAGTAGTATTGCATAGTAATTTAGCATATCTGTTGATTATAATCATTGGCTTAAGCCGCATTCGTGTAATCACTGGTAGCGGCGAGTATACAGGCAACGCCTGGCGTTCGAAACTGTCAATAGCCAGTAGGTTGCGAGTTCGGATCCAGAGCGAGAAAGGGTATAGCCGATTGATTGATTGATTTTTTCGTGTTTGCAGGCGCGATAACTGCTTTGGTCATTAGTCCCATTAGTGTAATGCATGTATTTTCTCGGGAGATGGCGGTGATCTTCCCCCGCTGGATGGCGAGATCCGGCGCCGACCTACCGTCGAGTAGTGGGGTTTCCACCTAAGCAGGACTCTCCTACCAGCAGGGCACCGCCCCAGCCGCGACAAGCTCCAAGTTCCCGATCGGTCTCTCAGAATATGTGATAGTGTAGAGCATGTTAGTGTAAGTGTGTGTGTGTGTGTAAGGGGATATGATAGGACAAGAAAGAGGAAGGACAGATCGCGCGCTGTCCGTGGCCCGTTTGGTAGGGTACTGCTCCGGAATTCATCTGGCGTTGATCGGAGAAACCATGGAAAACTACCGATCAGAGTAGACAGCCGATAGAATTCCTCCAGACAACTGAACTCGACCTACCTGAAAAGCTAATGTCGAAAATCCTGCCGCCGTCAGGACTCGAACCTAGGACCTCCCGGTCAGAGGCGCTGCAGTGACGTCAGTTGATGCACTGAGCTCCCGGTGGTATGGCCAAATGAGGCAGTGAAAAGTGCTCCCAAACCAAATCGATAATCGCGATGCTCATATGAAAGAGAATACAAAATTACGTATATTCACAAAAAATCAGCCTCCTAGGGCAATCTGTTGCAGAGATACGAGAAACGTGTTTTCCATGTTTTATTTTTTTCTCAGCATCTATTGTGTGTATCAGGCTGAAGAAAAATGAAGAGACGGGGAAAAATAGTTCAACTTAAGGATATTTTTGTTAGCGAATTTTGACGCCAAATTCATTTAGAATTCTTTTTTTAAAATTAATGTTCGATGTGATGACGTTGTGCTGTCTCAAATTCCCCCCCCCCCCTAAAATTGGTCTTATAAGATTCTATATCATATAATTTTTTACACTTTTGAAAAATGTGAACGGTAGTGAAAATAATAAAAAACATTTTTTTTCAGTTTAAACATTTGAAATTCGCGCCATAATGTGAATGGAAAAAACTCGTTTCGTCAATGTTTAAACAGTTTATATTAAAATTATTGAAAGGTCTTGCTTATCAGAATGATTTGGAATCTTTTGTTGACAAATGTTTGTTTTATGTGGAAAGTATTTATATTATCGAAATAAAATTATGAAAACCCTTTTGTTTTTAGATTTATCTATTATTTCTAATATAAATAAAAATAACTCGGTTTTAGGTACATTAATCATTTGTTTATAATAAAAATCAAATTACTTAGTAGTAGATGCATTAATCATTAACGAGATAATCATAGACAATTAATCATTGACCCTTTCTTCAATAACTGGGATCACGCATTTGTTTATCAACAATCTACTCAAAATTTCTGTTTTTTTTTCAACATTTCTATTTATAAATACCTGTTTAACAATTTTCGCCAAGTAACTTGCGTGTGCCAAATGTGTGTTTAAATGATCGGAGCTATATGGGAGTAGCATCCGAGGGTGCCACTTACCTTTGCACGTTGAGAATATCATTTCTCTTCCGATATTCCCATAGTGGAAAGAGATGGTTGGGCTCCTCCGGTGCACCGATTTTTGCTCGTTCTGCAAAGTTCTGCAAAGCACCAGTTTCCCTCACGACCCATGTGACCATTTCGTTCGAAAAGCGAGACCATACGTCGACCGTCATGTTCCATGGAGTGCAAAAAGTGTTGAGAAACATTTTTAAGTAGCATAAATAGACAATTTTCAACGGTGACCAAAAATATCACGATGAAAGGGTAATTGGAATAAAAGATGTAATATTAAAAAGTACTAATCTGTTTCTGTTTCAATGACTTGTAACTGATAATTTTGGCATTTAAAATTCACGCTAATATTATGACGCACAATGGTGCCTGAATCTCATTGGCTGAAGTCGTATGCTCAAGAGACCACACACCTCTTTCCACCATGCTTTCCACCAAGGATATTCCGATTGAGTTTAATACATAATCAATGTAACACCTATATGGTTTCGAGTTCTTATGTCGTATTTAAAACGGTTCAAATTAGACTGTTAGACCGATTTTTCAATCACACTTACGCGCGAATTCAAATGTTTATACTGAAATAATTGGTTTTTATTATTGTTCACTGCCGTTCACATTGTTTAAAAATCTAAAAAAAATATATGATACAGAATGTTATAAGATCCATTTTAGTGGGGGGGATTGAGACAGTAATCCAACGTCATCTCGTCAGAAATGAATTTCAAAAATTTATTTATTTTTTTCTATATGAATTTGGCGTCAAAATTCGTTGACAAAAATACCTTCAAATTGAACTGTTTTTCCGTCTCTGCAATCTTGTTCAGCCTGATACACGCAATAGATGCTGAGAAAACAATAAAACATGGAAAACATGGAAATGGTCATTTTGTATTCTCTTTCATTTGAGCATCGCAATTATCTATTTGGATTCTGGGCACTTTTCACCGCCTCATTCGGCTATACCCTTTGCTTGATCTACAAATCTGCGAAAGATGAAAACAGGAGCAGAACCCATTAGAGCGGGCCACGGACGCGCGCGATCTTTCGATCTTTCCTTCCAATTTAATTTTTCTTCCCATCGTCTACCTTAAATCTGACTGGAACGCTGTGTGTGTGTGTGTGTGTGGGGGGGGAGTACATAGCCAGTACACGCCGCGCCGGTGAAAAAGATGTTTGACCTTAAAGGGGCACATGAAGGTTTTTTAAAAATACATTTAACCAGGTAAAACGAAGATAATAATGAACAGTGACACAGCCAAACATTCTAAATGACTAACATGAACAGTTCCCCTTTAAACGCATTTGCTTATCAGTATTCACATTCCATAGCACATCCATTTCACAAAATACGTATTCCCTATCCAACTATGTCAATGAACGCATTCACGATGCCATCGGCGTATTTAGTGCCATTAAATACTTTTAACGTTACCACCGCGAGAATATCACGTAATCACAGCAGTGTTCTGAAACACAGTCCATACTCATTTGGAAAATGTGACATAAGGCCATTGGTGTGAAAGCGAAACAACAGACATGGTAATTAGCGAAAATCCTTCAGGAAATAATTTTAAAAAGTTATGAATTCAATACAATTTACAGAGTAAATGATTTAAATGAGACTTTATCTGTTAAACAAAACACTGCGGATATACGGAATAAATCACAATTCATAATACACAATTCATTTTTCCCCATAGCACGTCATACGCAGTTTGAACTGTTTTTTGACGTAAAATAAATAAATCTGGCAGTCACAAGTTTTCAAATTCATAAAATAGATAATTTGTTTCATATTCGTTTTCAAATTATATCAATTATCCTCTATCATGTTTTCCAATCAGGTTCACGACATCTATTCCAATCACGCAATTTAAGACATATAGTAATAGTTGGTTTCCCTATATGAAATATGTTATGATAGCGAGTGTTCACGATAATTGAGACGTTGCGTCAGAGATAGTCAAAAGCCACAAAATGTTATTATACAGGAGACCTTTTTTTAAAAATTTATTTGCTTTCAGGGGTACAGCCCTGAACCCTCTGTTACAATGGGTTTGAAAACATGTGATACACACTTATAGAGTTGAGTTAAATTTAGAATTTATATTTTTGACTTAGAATTATTTAGAGGAGTTGTATGTGCGATGGGCTTAGGTTAGGTCAAAAA